>ONZE01023531.1:0-10232 GCA_900322265.1 Macarthuria australis
TAATTTTTATTACGGCGTGTGGTGAGCCCTGATTTTGGGTCGTTACAGACTGAGTGAGTGAGATGCGAAATTGAGAATGGAGGATTGAGAGAGTAGAGAGGTTAGAGTAATAGTTTAAGTATGGTTTTTCTTTTTAGGAAAATTGTATGGGATACCGGTATTTGAAATTATATAGATACCCTGGTAGAATAGATACTACTGTACAGGGTACCACTGAGATAGAATTTTCCTCTTATGATCGCTCTAAAAACTACCAGGGGTATTCAATATAATTCTAAATACCTTAAAGGTATCCCATCCAATTTCCCTTCTTGTTTATATAGGAAGTTCGGAACCGAGCACTACAAAGCGTACAATATTGAAAAAAAATAAAAGTAATATTATTATTCAGGTAGCGAATCGAGTGAGCAAGTGATAAAATACTACTCCATCTGTCCCTTTTAACTGTCGTTTTGACTTTTGTGGAAAAAATTTGATCATCGGAATTTTTATATATTTATTTTAATTTATAATATAAAAATTATATCTATGCATCCGCATCGAAAAATTCTTTCATAAAAGTATCTTTTGACAATTTTCATAAATATATTTTGAGAGAAAACAATGGTCAAAGTTGCATCTCGAAAATCATAAACAACAGTTAAAAAGGGACGGAGGGAGTATTTGAAACCGACTCTGATATCACTCGACTCAACTCACCACATGAATTTCACCCGTTTAACTCACCTGCCTTTTCGGTTGGGATGGAACGGATTCGATTTGATTGAGATAAAAATTGACATCCTCGCATACCGTAAGGGGCCAAGCGTCACGCTACGTTGACAAAGCAATTGCTCAGAATGATCGGCGTCCGAGAGAGCGCGTCAAGTCAGGCACGTATCGGTTAACACAGTAAATGTTTCGAGGGGAAATTCTTGTGTATTCTATGGAGTATAAAAAAAATGGTACTCCATGTAAGATACAAATAATTTTTTATATTAAAATTTACTTTTTTTTTTTTGAAAGGTTATAGTAAAATTTACTTCTTTTCATGTATAGGACCCATTCTATATTTTCCTTTTTTAACTCATATGGAGTACCAATTTTTAATACGGCATGGTGCTGAATTTCTCCGCTTCGAGGGGCGGCTGCAGAAAAATACTCCTCGAACACAGTAAGAGGCCAAAGACCGGGGAAGTGGGTTACGTTTGGGGGTCAGTGGGACCTTGCAGAAAAGGACGTTAATGGCATCGGAAAACGACAAAAAACAATTGTGGGAAGAGGTAAAAGAAATAAATTATGGTGGTGGGTGGTGACAGGATCGTGATGCTGGGTTATTTTAATTTAAATTTTTTGGAAACTTTTACTTTATTCATTTACTAATTGGAGCAGAATAATTTATGGGGGAGCAGAATAATTTATGGTTCTTCTCTCTTTCCCTAAGCAAAGCCAATAGAAGAGAGAGAGAGAGAGAGGGAGAGTTGTAGAAAAGAAATTTGTAGAGAGAGGTTTGGGGGGTTTCAAGGGAGGAGACATGCCCAATTTGAACCCAGCAGCTGTATTCCTTCCGTCTTCTTCTCTCATCAGATCCCAAAGGTCGTTTACTCAAGCTTATCCGGTTTCCTCTTTCCAATTTCCCTTCTTTTCTTTACTTCTTTTTTGGGGTTGCTTCTCTTTATGTGCTTTTTCTTCCTTTTTTCCCCCTCCCTCTCTTACTTATTTTTTTATGGATTACTTTTACTACTGATTGCCATTTATTTCAGCTTGTACTTTTCTTTTTCTGCTATTTGTGTGTTTCTTAAAAGGGGTGGAATCTATGTGGCTGGGTTTGACCAAAATTTGCTGTTTGGTAAATGCATGTTTTGTTTTTCAGATTATATGGTGATATAGCTGGTGTGTAAAAGGGGAAATGTTTTTATTGGTGAATTTTTGTTGGTACTCTTTTGGGTTTATATGCTGTAGGAGGACATCCTTTGGTAGTTTTTTTTGCTCTATGTTGCTGTACTATTGGTGAGTTTTCCATTGTGAAAATTTCCATATTAGGCGTCGATTTGTTTGATTGTTTTTGGTGTTGATCTCATCTAGTGTTTCTTTCCTCTTGATTGAATTATATTTTTCCTATTTACAGTTCATATTTTAATTGGTTGTACTTTTTGGGGTTTGATCACCTTGTTTTTGGAAAGACAATTGGGATTTGAATAAGTGTCAACGGGTTGGTTGAGTGGAAGATATTGAAATATTTGTCATTTCTATTTGATTTCAAGTCTTTTCGCGACCTTATGTAATTGGGCTTCTCTTTGTACGCTTTTTTTTTCTTTTGAGAGCTTGATTTTCTTTTGGTTTACCTCCAACACTATCTTCCAACCAATCTAGGTGGGGAAGAATTTTATCTCTTGAGCCACCTGATGTTATCTATGTGTGCTCTAGCTTACTCTCACTTGACTGTTGCTCAAATGAAATTCAATGCAACTGTTGACTTAGCTATTTGCCTTCTATTATTTGATTTCTCTAACTGGGATTTAAAAATTTTCTGTAAACTGTTACAGGCTAATTGGAGCTGAATGCTTCATTATACTGTTATGTTCTTGACTTGGTTCAAATTGATACTCGAATGCTAATGTGGGTAATTGATCACCTTTGTACTATGTAATCCTTAGGATATGTGAAACTATCGCGTTTTAAGTTGCCCTAATTCAGAATTGGCAAGTAATCTAACTGTATGTTTTATTGTTCCGATCCAATGTGAATGCAAGGACACTTTACTTACTTTGAAGCTGTCAACTTTGTGTGTATTTCCCCAAAATGAATCACAACTCCTTGTCTACTGAAGTTGTTTGTTATGTGATACTCGTAATCTACTGTTCTTGCTTTTGCAACGCGTGCTCGCAAGCTATCTGCTTCAATTGAGAACTATTCTGTTAAATTGGGACGGGCTAAAAAAGTAACATGTTTATATTTCTGATCTTCTTCGAAGTAGGGTTTTTCTCTTTCCTTCCTTGTCAAGGTGTTAGTTCCTATTAACTCATGTGACATGGAAGTTCAGCTGGGCTGTGATCAATCAGCCTATTCTAGGTAGCATATAGTTTGAGGTAATGTGATCTTTGTGGGGAGTGAGTAAGCTATCCAACTCTCTTCCATATTTTTTTTTTCTGGAGGGGTATACAATGAGAAATACTCGAGAATTTGCTATCTTAGCTTTCGACATATTTCCGTTTGTCTGTGGAGTTGACTCAATACTTTCTTTATAACTAATCTATTTGCATATGAGCTGTGTCAAATGACATTATTCTTTCTACATCATAGGTTGTAGTGATGTTTACCAGTTGAGCCGTCTCAAATGAATAAGCTATGATTATCTGAAAATGTTGTCAAGGTTTGATTTGGACTAGGAGTCTGTTTAGTTCAATAACAATTACGGCATAGCCTACAAAAATGCGTGATTATTGAGTCACCACATTGAATGAATTGGTATAGATCTTTGCTTATGGGTTATAATTTCAATTTATTTTTTTCATCATGATGTGAATGGTTGAAATTTGAATTGAAAATGTTTCACTAAATTATATATACTTATCCTTCCTGGTATTTTAAATGAAACAAAAAAAGTAGAAGCCAGTGTTCTCTTTAAGAGAAACTAACAATTAAATAAGAAAAGATACTTACTCTTCAATGTCACTGTGAAAAATTACGGATCTGCAAAAGAAAGTAACAATTAAATAAAAAAGGGTACTAACACTGACAATTTGTCAGTATGAAAAAAATCAAGGATATGTAAATTATTCTGGGTTATATACTTACAGGTAGAGCGAGATGGGATGTGAAGATAATAGGGAATAACTCCTTTTGTTTTGTGGTCCCCCCCCCCCCCCCCCGGCATTTTAAGGATTATCGAGACATTATGGCATTGCATTCCTTATTCGAGAGAGAACAATAAGTAACTCTTCCTTACCTATTACCTAACACAGGGTAATTCCATTACAAACTGTTGGGGTGGCTTAGTTTGAGGCCGTCAATTGTCAACATACTTAATGACTATTTTCTTTATTGTTAATGTTTCTATTACTATTATTTCTAACTATCATCTTTATGTTGCTATTACTATATGGTATTATTTCTTCCTAGTACTGCTACTATCAATATTCAACCTATTCTCTAACTTGTTTTCCTAGGAGGACTTTCGTAAACATCCTTTCTTCTTATTAGGGGTAAGAAGAATCCTTGCTAGGATGTTGTTGTATTAAATGAGATATGTATCTTTTTTTCTTTTTCATGCAGATGAGATACGTATCTTTAAATAACTGCATTTGCTCTTTCATAGTCGTAATGTTTTGAAACTGTGAGCCTAAGATATCAATTTAATGTTTATTCTGATAAATTAAGTGTTCAAAAGTTCTAGGGTCACAATATTTCCAGTAAATCTATTTTATGAAACCATAATTCTAGGGTCAAGATGTTTCGTGCTACTGCTATATTGCGGAAAGCTGTTTGTATCAGTGGATGGATGATTTCATGTATGAGAAGCCGACTCTTTAATCATGGAATAACTAGTTTTATGTGACATGGTGAACGATAACGCATATCTTCTTATACATATTTTTTTTTTCTTTTTAATGATTTATTGCAGATAATCTTGTACAGAAAACCTAGCCTAGGAGCCATTTGCTTTTAAGGGTCCTGAGGAGCTTGCACTTTATTCAGAGGCTAATCACCTGTGTAAAATCTAGACTTGAGGAAATAGTTTTTGTCTGCAAGTCAGTTTATTCAATGTCCCAGTTATATTCCAATTGTCCTCCATATTGGAATCCAAATAATCAGCGAATTTCTGAATCTTTGTCGAAGGGCTTAAGCTTGAAAATGGATTCTCCACCCCAACTCCGTCAAACTGCAAGGCCCTTGGTATTTCATCTACAAGATCAAGACTCATCTTCAAGCCAGTCAACTCAATCTAACCATGATTTGTCTGCTACTGCTGGAACTAATTCTCAGGACCAATGCATGTCGTCGGAATCTGGTATTCTTTTTATTTTTTTTCTGTATACTTCTTGATGGTAAATAAGTGAAGTACGGATCTTTGTGTGTGTCCCATCCCCTATCCCATACTCTCTCTATTTGCCATATAATTAAATTAATTTAAGTTTCCACCATATCTCCAATTCATGTGGATTATGTGGCAAACAAAGGGGCTTATGGGACAGGGGATGGGACACCTAGTGGGACAGATAATTCGGACCGAAATAGTGGTGTTACTGTATTATATCATTTGATGTTGTAGGAATTATTGCTTCAGGAAAATAGAATAAATAATCTATTAGCCAAGTATCTCACTCTTTAGTATTAGCACAATTACTTTAGTATTAACATGCTTTACCACTATTTATTTCAGGTCAACAGGTCAGTTGTGGTAAAAATGTAGGAGCTCAAGCGAAGCCAGTTCACTTAATGGGTCATCCTGATGCTGCCCTTGGTAAACCTCAAATTGATTATACTCGTACAACGGTAAGTACAGCTCAAATTGATGGGACCCTTTGGCGTTCGAGAATTAGTGTGCTAGATGCTAAATGGGATAAAATGACTAGCGTTTGTGTCCTTAGTGTGCCTTGATGTGTATAGACATAATACAGCCCATTATTTCTTTTAATACTCTTTTTATCATTGCTACTTATAATTTCCACTACCTAAATTTCCACTCCAAAATTATCGTGATTTGTGTGATGTGATTCAAGTTTACCTATATTTGCACTTAGTTCCCAAGCTTTCTTCAAATCTTTTAAAACTCTTTTCAATTTCTTTCCCTTTCTTTCTTGTTGTTTATATGGGTAAGCAATCTCTCTAGTGGGCTTCCAATAGGGTTAAGGTCACGTACATCTTGATCTTCTAATGAGTCATCTTGATCTCCTAATGATCACTCATAATGTTATTCACGTGGGTATTGTTGTTGTTGTTGTAATTCTAAGTATGAGCTGATATTCTTTAATTCTATTTTTTGACTGGATGATCCTGAGAAACTCCTATTCTTTTCACAGACATGCGTGCCATACCCTTATGTTGATCCCTACTTCAATGGGTTATTGACTGCATATGGGCCAGCACCTATTGTAAGTCTCTTAAAGCTGACTGAGTTTATTGTTTGTGTGTTGATGTGTTGTTGGTTTAATCTTGTAGCTAGATTTTGTTTTTCTATGTGGTGTATAAATGGCTTCTTGTACACAGAAATGGACAACTTCGTGTTTATGCAACCTTGCCCCCTGCTAAAGCAACCAAGCGTTTACATCAATCATAAAAAATATAACATTTAGAGGAATGTTAATGGAAACTTGTACTCAATTGGGAGAATGATGATAAATAAATCATACTCAAGTTGAGAAGCTTGGTGTAGGTAATCATGTTAACATGATTAGGATGTGGTAGATTACCATTTGAGAGGTGGCCGTGAGTGGTAATGAAAATGGAAGAAGGAAACAAGTATATTTCATATCCTTGAGCATCTATTCATTACCATGTGATGCTTTTCGTGATATAAATTATATTCAGTACTATTCCCGCCAGTATCACAAACCAAACGAGGCGTTCAAGTTTCATGGACAAGCGACTTTGGCTACATTCCCCCCCCCCTCCCCTTATGTTTTATCTTTTGAGCTTACTCTATCTACCACTTTCTTGTGCTTATGCTATCATGAACTTTTTTTAAGTGTGTTAGTTTGATGGTCATTATGTCATGATTTTGAGAGGGTTATCTAGTTGTCGATAGTCCAATTTTTACCTCCCACCACTTATGAAAGTTCATATGTTTCTCATACTGCGTATCATGCACCTAATATCACTTCATGGCAAGTGATTCCCGTTTGTATAGTAGGACCAGATCCATTTAGTATTATTACGAGTAAAGCTCGTCATTGCAATGCACATATTATATTTTAAGTCGCGAGCTTTGCACTAATAAGGAACGCATTAACACCAGATGTGTTCCATCACATGATGCGTTTAAAACACTCAAAATAAACCATAAGCAAGTAGAAGACTTGGGTTCCATTATGATTGAGCTGAAGGCTTTATATGGATTTTAGGCTAAATTGCTTTCTGAGTCATAACTTTTTGCTTAAGTTCATAGAAGTCTAACAGCTTACTTCCTGCCCATGGCTGGAGGGAACTTAATGCCAACATTCCCTGGTCAAATGTGACATTTTTTATTATGTTCGCAACATTGACCAAACTACATTGCTTAAATCTAAAATATCGATATGAAATTGAATAGGCTTATTTCAAGATTTTGAGCAAACAGTGCTGATTCAGAATAGTGATTAGCCTCTGAAATGCCAACATTGTGGACTCTCAAAGAGCTTTAGATACCTCTCTGCTCAAATAAGGCTGGGTGGTTGTTCTTCCCTTGCTAGACCCCCAAACTTCACTATGTTATCGTTGTTATTTTTTGTGAAATGCTGACATTAATTTTTTTGATTATTATTGATATAGAAATTCCGAAAGAGGGGTGTGGAGAGGATAGTCAAGCATCTGACCACCATTTTTGGGTGCTTTTTAAATGGTTAGGGCATGAGGTAGTTGTCAACCATGCGTGGAATGTCGCTTTTTTTTCTGTTTCTTTTTTATGGCTAAGAATGGCCCCTTAGGGATGTTCTATTACAAGGCCGAGTCCAGGGTTAATCCAAGGGGAGGGTAAGGCCAACAACGAATATAATCCGCAACCATAGGTAGGAATTGAACTCCCCATAAGTGGTTGGAGTTTAGTAGCTTATAACTATGAGCTCAGCATACGTCACTTGAAAAGCTATTAGGACTAACCTCTACTTGAATTTAAAAAAACACGACATTTTCTTGACATTTTGTATGTTGGGATTACTTAACGGATAATTTCTTCTATGTTTCTTATTAACGTTGTTCATAATTGACCAGATTCAGCCCCAGATGATAGGCATGACATCAGCAAGAGTCCCGCTGCCTCTTGATATTTGTGAAGATGAACCCATCTATGTCAATGCCAAACAATACCATGGAATTCTGAGAAGAAGGCAGTCACGAGCAAAGCTGGAGGCCCAAAACAAGCTCATCAAAGTTCGTAAGGTAGATGTTTTTTTCCTAGCTTGGTTATACCCTATTTACCTTATGGAGACGCTCTGTCATCAATATGAATATACAACCCTAGTAATCTTGTTTAGAGCTGGTGGAATGACATGATGTACGCAATCTTGCATCTCATACAAGACCTCAAAAGAGCTTATTTCTGATAGACTCATAGTAATGTTCAATTAAACCAACATATTCTCTAAATTAGATGAGATTACATTGTGGTAGGAGTAAACCTAAGACCCACCCGTGAGAATACACATTATCCTATAAGTAAACTAGTGTGTCATTGGGAAGTTGTTGCCTTGTAAATTTGAGTACTCAACATACAAAAACATCTAATTAGAGCTCTCCGTCTTTCTGGCAGCCTTATCTTCACGAGTCGAGGCATTTTCATGCACTGAACAGGGTTAGAGGATCAGGTGGCCGCTTCCTTAGCACAAAGAAACGGCAACAACAGGACTCGTCCTCCACGACCGGAACCCATTTCACTGGTAGCTCTAATGAATTTGGCCGTGGTGGGAATACCTCGGTATTTGAACCCCATCGTCACTCCCAAGCCATGGAAACCGCCACCTCGAATTCCTGCAATGGTGGTGGCACCTTTTTGCAGCAGCAGTCGGATCGTGGGTTCTTGGGCATCTCTTCTTCTCATGGCGGTGGGGGCCTTCAGAGGAACGGAGGGTTAATGAACGCCTCCAACCAGCAGCATTGCGCTCCTGTGGTCCGGTGATGTTTGGACGAGAAACCAACATATCATCACTGGCGTGGCAACTCATCCTTGGCTTTTAAATATTTGGTTCAAATACTTGCTTGCTGTTTTATGGTCAGCTAAATGACTTGGTGTCCCTTTAGTTGTACTTTATTTTCCAGGTATTAGTGTTCGGGATTTGCAATGGCTACATGTGACCTGTATCATCTTTTCACATTCTTATTAGTATGGTGGCAGGGCGGTCGTTTTATGGTTATATGGAAAACTTTTTCTCTATTTAATGTAGATATGTTTTTATATTCCCTCAGTCCTAAACATTGTTAAGTTTGTTTTTCTATTTATAACATGAAAATGCTAGACTATGCTTATAAAGTATCGATTAATAAGTTGAAACAACATAATTGATTGCTTTGAGTTAGTATGTTTTACATCCAGTATATGTAGTGGAGTTTTTATTTTTATTTTTTTTAAACACTGGTAAAGTAATAAAGTTTGAATGTCTTCAGAGGAAGGTAGTTCCAACAAAATCCCTAAGAAGAATTGACACGGGTGTGTCCGCAACAGCATGTTTCATTCTACTCAAGTTTGAAGATCACATGGGTTTCCTAAGCCGGGAATTAATCATTATGTCAACGTGGTCACTTTGGTTGGTATACAGGTCATTTAGCTCGAGTATGAGCTGAATAAATGTTGAACAAGGGTCGTTTGGGCGAGTTATTTGGATGGCAAGTTTCCTAGTCGTTTTTATAACTTATTTCGTGTGTTTGACGCTAGTTAAGGATCCAAGTCTTTTTTCCCTCCCTTGACCGTTACATTTGGATGGCAAGTGTAATCTAGAAGGTTTTTGGCTTGTTAAATTGCTTTTTTAAATCGAGACAATGTAGGCTAATTATAAAGCCAAGTTCGAGTCCTAGAAGGAGTAATAAGTTGCCTATTTTCTTTCCTAGTGTAAGTATGTTTAGGAGTTAAGTTTGGGTCTATAAATTACAGTCCATAGCTGCGTTTTATGACATGTAATTCGACTTTGAAGATTAATACAAATTAATTGATTTTATTAAATTGTTCTCATTCTCTCTCCGTGATTGAACCCATTGAATTCTAAGTGAATTCACCCTCTATCTAGACTTCTCGATGAGGTTTAGAGATCCTTCAATTTGGATCTCTCGGTGATTGCTAGATTGAAGTTGTTATCCCACGTTTATACGTCAAATTTGGTATCAGGAGCAAGGTTTCTTCTTCCTAAGGGCCAAGTTTTTGCTGCTACGGTCTGTTTGAGGAGCTGCTGCCGTGGTGTTGCTTTGTGCTTGTTCGAAGTTTGAAAAACACGAACAATACAAGAGTTTTGCTGCTGATTCGTTGTTATTACACGCAAGTTTAGTTGCTGGTTGTGGTGTAAGCAATTACTTGGCGATCAAGAAAAAACTTGCTTGGACACCAAGTGTGAAGCAGTGTCAAACCAAAA
>ONZE01023539.1:857-11508 GCA_900322265.1 Macarthuria australis
ATAAAGTTCTCTGAATTCGCAAAAATTCAATCTTTATTACCTAGTGATTAGCAGGATCTCTAGGTGTACTCATATGAACATGAATATGGAAAGATTAAAACTTTTAATTCTAAACATGTTCCTAATGACAAAAACCAATAAGGAAATCATTAAAGCGGTATAAAAGTCGCTCAGATGCCACTATAGGAACACAAGGGGGTTTTTCAGAAAACGCAGGGAATAATTAATTAAATCCTTATATTCATCCAAGATTTCAATTATACAACTTTAATAAGATAAATGATGGAATCTTTATACCTGGATTGGAATTCTGATTTACGCTTCAATCTCCTTTAATTAGCGCTCCTAGTGCCGCACCTGTGATGTGTTTGGTGGTTGCATCTAACCCTAATAAGTTAACCGGTTTAACTTATATAGGGAGGCTCCTAAAATCCTTGCTAGGATAATCCTGTATCCTACTAGGGTTAGGAATAGATTATTGTTTCCTACTTTCTTTGTGACCTCTTCAAGATCTAGATAATATTGGCAGCAAGTTATATCTAGCAACAAAATATTATCTCCCAATATTTTCTAGACTAATTAACTATTTAACCATAATAATATTGCAACTAATATATGAGTAAATATATCGGTCCTAGGACATAAATCCAACAGATAATTATAGGAACGCCGAAAACGAAGAAGCTGTTAAAAGGAAACATAAGAAAAATAATAAAACTATTAGGGATTCTATGCTGAATTTCATGACTAATCCTTTTTTTATATCTTTTTGTCAATGTTATATCTACTAAGATAAATTGGGATACTCTTCTTATAGAGTATGGATTTGATGGTGCTGGTAGAAAAAAATATGTCATTGGAAATTAGCTACTTTTTCATGTTGTAGGTGAGAAGCCAATTATAGATCAAGTTCATGAATACGAGAATCTGCTTGTTGATGTGCTCAATAAAAAAAATGATAACGTGTGAGATTTTTGTAGGCAAACGTTTAATGGGAAAAACTACCACCATCTTAGAGTGATTCCCAAGCACAAGAAAAAAGATTATACTTTGCAGGATGATCAGCCATGTGGCACTTCAGAGGCTAATCACCTTAAAGATAAGCTCGATTCCCTTGCTCTAAATTATTCTAAAGCTAATATTGTTGAGTATGATGGTACTTCAGTTAGAGACAACTTCAAAAATAGAGGCAAGATGGTCGCCAAGCAAGGACAACCAATAAAATTCTAGTGCTTCAATAAGCCAGACAACAAGTGTTACACTTTGGGGCTTAAGTGGTCCATTCAATGGGCTTATTTGGGAATTTTCTACCACAGTGGATTGTGTTGTGGAGGTATTGGGCTAGATCGTTACAACAAGATTTAGAAATCCAAAGGTGCTCGTTTCACTTGTGGGAAACTAGGACACAAAGCTGCAACCATGAAAATCTTTCTGAATAGAAAGAAATAGTATTATTATTGTGGTGATCAAGGCGAATTTGGTGGAGATCAAATCTGAGTGGGTGACACTAGAGCCTCTAGACACTTTTCTACAAACAAAGACTTGTTTCAAACTTTTTAGGTGCCTGATGATGAAGATTTCGTATACATAGAAAACTCTTCCATTGCTGGTGTCTTTAGACGAGGAAAGGTTCCTCTTAAACTCACTTCTGGAAAAATCTTTGCATTGAACTATGTTCTGTACGTCCCTTCAATTCGAAGGAACCTGGTTTCTCGTGCATTTCTCTACAAAGCCGGATTGAAAATTATTTCTGAAGCTAATAAGGTTGTTATCACTCGCAGTGGGTAAGCACAAAAGAAACCGAAAAACCCGGAAAACTGTTCCGACCCGGTCAAACCTGTCCTGGTCAAAGCGGTAACCGTACTGGTTCGCGACAGGTTCCGGGATGAAAAATGAAAAACCGGTCCCACCGGTTCTGGTTCCAGGTTGATATACAAAAACCGGTATGAAAAACTGAACAAGTTGATATATATATATAGTTGTTGTAACACATGTTACACATCGATCCTCGTCTGTGTACAAATTCTTGATTTATTCAATATACATTTAACACAAACCAGTATATACAAATTCTTGAGTAACTTACCATACAGTGCTAAAGTAACTTACCATATCGTCCAATGTGCAGCCTTAGCAGTGGGGACTCTGTTGGGACAGGGTACCTAAGTAGGGGAATTTTCATACTGAAATGGAAGTTCTAATTTCGCTTAAGTAGTGATTTATTGCAAACTTGAGTAGGACATGTCAATGTTCCTTCTAATAAAGTCTTAGAAATTTTGCTTCAATTCCAAACATTAATGTGGAGAATTTTTTAAAGTGTGAAGTATGTGAAGAAGCAAAGCACACTAAGAAGTGCTTTAAAGTAGTCACTGGTAGAACAATATATCTACTTGAATTGGTTCACCAAACATAGCTGATTTTAAGAACATTACATGCAAGGGAGGAAAATATTACTAATGACCTTTGTGGATAATCTTTTGAGGTACACTGAGGTATACTTACTTAGAACCAAAAAGGAAGCTGAAGAGATGTTCTTGAAATATAGGCTGAAGTTAAAGACCAACTAGACAAGAAAATTAATAGGTTTAGGTTTGATAAGGGTTGAGAATACAACCTTAACTCTAAAGACCTTTTGTGAATAAAATGCAATAATTCATGAGGTTATTGCACCTTATACACACCAAAAAATGGCAAAGTAGAAAGGAAGATCTTTAAGTGCTAGGGTGTTGACTCCAGAGGGGGAGAGGGTGAATTGAGTCAAATAATTTTTCTTTTCAACTATAAAGGTAGGGATCAGGGGGGACATCGACAATTGGTTCTTGTATAAAAGAGTGTGGAATTAAAAGAACACAAGATATAGCTTAATGTGTAAAACTCACCGGCCCAAAGGAGAGAAAACCATGCCCTCTTCAAGGGATTTACTACAAAATCCACTACAAAAGCCCTAGGAAAAATTGATGATTACAAGCCAGGTTTTACACTTCTTTAACTACTCAACGATCCTTCTCATAAGCACCGCTTTTAACCAAACTAACACTTCACATGAGTGTTCTAATGGACTACACAAGAATCCTTTCTCTCAACCAAATAAGCAAAAGCTTACAAGATTATAACGATAGCTAAGGCGGCTTAATAATGAATCAAGCTAAAAGTATAGAAGATCATTTATAGGGGACAATGAGTGATTCTTTAATGGCTGAACTAGAGCTTTGAGGATAAGAGTGATAAAACGAGTTTAGCTCTTAAGAAGAAGTAGTAATGAAGGCTTTTTCAAATCAAGTTCTTAGCTTAAATGCTCGAAAAACTTCTTCTGTTTATAAGAGAACTAGCCGTTGTAATCCAGAAGCATTTTCTTCGAAATATTGGCAAGAATCAGCCGGGTGGCTGTTGTAAAATCTTTACAGAAATTAAATTCAAATTTCGGATAAAATCTTAATCACGTAAAGTCTGGTTTAAATTGGTCTTAAAACAGATTGGAAATATTTTGAAACTGATTGTAGCTGGTTGATATTGAAAATCAATTAAGAGCGTGTCTTGCTAAACTTTGAAGATTTCAAAATCATTTCCAAATCATTGCCGATAAAAAAGTTTGCAAAATTAGAGTTCAAGGGGACCCCATCCAATCTTAGAAGCTTAGGGGTACTTGTTAAAATTTCTAATACCTCATGGTACCCCATACAATTTCCCTTAATTTTTCAAGAAAAGTCACTAAAAAAAAAATTTTAAGTTCATGGTCAACTATACCATTGACTAATAGTAAATCCACAGTAGGATCATTTCATCCAATAAAATAAGATCATAAGGGTAACTCAGGCAAAGTTGAAAGCTCAGGGGTACCCGGTAAAATATTGAATACCTCAGGGGTACCCCATACAATTTCCCTTTAATTTAAACTTTTGAAACTTACGTGCAATAAGTAAGATGTCCTCATCAATGTCTTCATCAACTATTATCGTCGGCTTAAAGTGTAATGCCTTTCTCTTTTGATGAAGTTTGCAGTCGTCCGGATTCTAGCATCATGTCTTGTGTTGCAAGATTTCCGATTAGTTGTTCCACGGTCATTAGACTGAGATCCTTTGCTTCATGGATTGTTATGACCTTCGGGAGCCAAATTTTATTGTCTGGAAAGACTCTTAATATCTTGCGGACAAGTTCCTCAGTAGTGAACGTTTTGCCTAAAGACTTTAACTCATTCATAATATTAGTGAACCGAGTATACATACTCTTGATTGATTATTTGTCCTCCTTGGCAAAGAGTTCATACTGATAGAATAAGAGTTCTATCTTTGATTGTTTGACCTAGTTTGTTCTTTTATATTCTATCGTGAGAGTATCCTAAACCTCCTTAGCGGAGTTGCATCCAGAGATGAGGTTGAATTCTTCTAGTCCAAAAGCACAATGGAATAACTTGATGGCCTTCGGGTTCTTTTCTACTTTCTTCCAATCTTCCTTTGTCCAATCTTTCTCTGGAACATCGACCTCTTTGTCTTCTACCGTTTTGGTGATCGTGTAAGGACCACTACAGACTACTTTCCTAGCTGAGTGTCCTTAGCTTAAGTGCATATTCTCTCGCGATTCTTCCACCAGCTGAAGTTATCTCCAATGAAGTATGGTGGTCTAGTGGTTGGTTGCCCTTTGTTCATGTTGTTCAAAGTACTCATGATCTCTCTACGGGGTAAACCTAGACTCTTAGAAACGAGGCTCTGATACCAATTGTTGGAGTACTAAGGTGTTAACTCAAGAAGGGAAGGGAGTGAATAGAGTCAACTAATTTTTCTTTTTAACTTTAAAGGTAAAGATCGGGGGATATCGACAGTTGATTCTTGTGTGTAAGAGAGTGTGGAGTCAAAAGAGCACAAATATATAGTTTAATGTGTACAACTCTCCGGCCCGAAGGAGAGAAAACCACGACCCTCTTTAAGGGACATACCACAAGTTCCACTATAAAAGCCCTGGGTAAAATAGGTGATTACAAGACAGGTTTTACACTAGTTTAAGCACTCGGAGATCCTTCTCACAATGGCCGCTTTTAACCAAACCAAAACTTTACAGGAGTGTTCTAATAGACTATGCAAGAGTCTATTCTCTCAACCCAATAAGCAAAAGCTTATAAGATTACCACGATATCTAAGGCGGCATAAGATTGAATCAAGCTCAATGTATAGAAGATCGTTTACAAGGAATAGTGAATGATTCTTTAATGGCTGAACTAGATCTTTGAGGATGAGAGTGATAAAATGAGTTTAGCTCTTAAAAAGAAGTAGTAACAAAGGTTTTTTCAAATCAAGTTCTTAGCTTAAAAGCTCGGAAAAATTCTTCTTTGTAAGAGAACTGGCAGTTGTAATTCAAAAGCATTTTCTTGGAAATGTTGGTAAGAATCAGCTTGGTGGTTGTTGCAAAATCTTTCCAAAAATATTTTCAGTTTTTGGATAAAATCTTGATCGCATAAAATCTAGTTGAAATTGATCTTGAAACAGTTTGGAAAGATTTTAAAACTGATTGTAGCTGATTGACATCAAAAATCAACTAAAAGTGTGTCTTGCCAATCTTAGAAGATTCCAAAATCATTTCCGGTTTTAAGCGGACACGGCAGAGCTGATTCTTGTTTGGCTTTAGAGGTATCACTTTTCCATGTTTTGATCTTCCCACTATAATATTAATTCAATCCTAAGCCACATACAAGAAATCTAAGTAATCAATAAACTATTTCAGCATGAGACTTCTTGTTAAACTTGATCGATACACATGGCATTCATTTGCCAGGTGCTTTGACGATTGATTGATCCTTCTGGTGTACTAAGCCATGGGTCGCGAGTGCATAGAATATTCAGGTGGTCCTTCCTGACTCAGTGAACCTTCTTGATACTTGATCATTGTTTGCTATATGTTGACGATACACTTATATTTGACGGTAGCTCTCTATAGCTGGCCAATTCTCTATTTCTTTCTCTCTCTAAGTCTTTGTGATGCGTTTAGACAATTGCATTAGTAAACTAGTTAACTTTTATAGAGAGCCTTCTAATCAAAGTAAGTAACCAATTAGGTTTAGTTTTAGGTCATCAGACTATTAGTTGGGCCCCTTTAGATGCTGACTTCCTTTTACTGTGTGACCCTTTAGGTTCGATTATTAATGGTAGTACGACATAATAAGAGTGAACAACATGTCGGTCCTAGGACATAATCTCTTAACTAATTATGTAAAAATAGAGTACTGCTGCAGGAACTAGGCTACGACAACATTTAATATACCAAAGGAGTGGCAACTGGCTTAAGAGGTAAAACATGTTACCATTAAAAAGCAGGCCAAGCCCTCTTTAAAACATTGCATCGTGCTAATGATCAGTAAGGCCCCTCAAACACAAGGGTCGGTGGCATCATAACATGTGTTCCTCGTTGCCCCAGGAACTTTGAATGAGGTGGGGTTTCAAGCATCAGATTAGCAGGTTGAAACAGACTCGGACAGGAAGTTCAATATATTAGAAAAAGGTAGCTCAACCAAAGTAAATAACTATTCAACTGGGATTTGCGTAAAATAGAGATAATGACTAATAGGTACGCTTTTAAGAAATAAATTCACACTATTTTTTTGTGAATAAAACGATAGTAAGTGTCATTTATTGGTGTATTAATTATACCAAAAATATGTTCTTATATAAGCTCAATAGAGATCAGACTCATATTATGGGCTTATGTGAGTAAGAGCCTATTAATCGCTACAATCCTAGCGTATCCCTATATGTACCCTAAACTCAGAGCCGTGTCTAGGAATTCTGAGGCCCTAGGAAAAATCTTAAAGGGCCTAATGTGGTAAAGTGTCAAGTTTAAGAAAATATGGTAAATTAACTACTTTACCACTGACTATTTAGTTGTTCATTGATTGATGGAGAGACAATTTAATGATTGATTGAATTTAAAATGGAAATATAATATATTATAATAAAAAAATTATTATTCTAAAAAGATTTAGATCTAGAACAGATCGTTTTTTAAGTAATAAGGTATTCTTGGTACATTAAGATAGAAAATAGTTTAGATGTAGACAGTGATAATTAAATTATGGAAATTGTCCTAGGTAACCCTGAGGTTTTGACCAATTCTCTGGTGTAACCCTGAGGTTTCTAAATTAGCCATAGTAACTCTGAGATTTTTACAATTAGCCACAGTAACCCACTTGGAAAGTAGGAGTTTTCCCACTTGGAAAGTAGGAATTTTCCACCTAGTTGTTGAATTTATCGGCACTTCCATTGAACCATATATGTAATAGGGTAGGCACAACCGGCCCTCCGTAAATAATTTAAAAAGTATATATGAATAGAGGAAGAAAGAGTAGAAGAAAGTTTAAGCCACAAACAAACGGCACAGTTAGCTTTTGGTATTTTATTTTCAGATACTCAGTCACGTTAATTTCTCATTAGGTGAGGCCGTGCGCTCTACGTACACTGCACCTATTGGGTAATGATCATCCTTGGGGTTTTGAAATTTTGCTATCAAATGCCACATACGTAAACAAACAAGCTTTATAAAACCTCCTTATTTCCAAGCCAAAAGGAAACAAAAATCATATACTCCCTACATCCCATGCATTTTAATTGTCCTCATTTCATTTTGGTCTGTCCCATTTTAATTATCCTATTTCCATATTTAGTCTATTTCATACCTTATTATCCCAATAATGCCCTTATTAATTTATTGTATTTATTAAAGTCAAGCTTCTTAAAAAGCATAAAAAGGTATAGTTAATAGGGATAAAATTGACAAAGGAAACTTTCTTAAACTTCGTGTATTTTACAAGCGGGACAATTAAATTGGGACGGAGGGAGTAGTACTTTTCTTGTTTGCTTTCTCATGGTTTATACATATATACCTGAAAGAGACCATTCCCACCGTGTGTTCTCTTCAATGTCCTCCCCCTCGTAAGAGAAAAACTCAAACAAACAAACAGAGAGGGGGAGATGGGAAGGAGTCCATGCTGTGCTAAAGAAGGATTGAATAGGGGAGCTTGGACTGCCATGGAGGATAGGATTCTGATCGAGTACATTAAGGTCCACGGTGAAGGCAGATGGAGAAATCTCCCCAAAAGGGCAGGTGAGAAAGCCAAAAGGAAAAGAACAAAAATGGGGAAAACAGGAAGGGAAAAAGAAAAAAGAAAAAATTGTCTTTGCCTCTTTTTTTAGGCTAATTGAATTAACTTTTTAATGTCCTCGGTATAGGTTTGAAGAGGTGCGGAAAGAGTTGTCGATTGCGTTGGCTGAATTATCTTAGACCGGATATCAAGAGAGGCAACATTGCTCCCGATGAGGAAGAACTCATCATAAGGCTGCATAAGCTTTTAGGTAATAGGTATGACATAAATTACTTCCTCCTTTCCTTTTTGTATGAGAACTCTTGTAGCCCAAATTATTTCTATAAGGTTCTTTCCCAAATTTTGTGATTACTTTTCTCAAACTCCACCTATTATAATCCATGGCACAAAAAGAAATAATTTAAGGAAATTGGAGGGTGACCTGTGGTGTGTGTGCTATGGTCCTTTCATTTCTTTTTCATGATTTCAACTTCGGCCATCTTATGGGAATTTCATATACTTCTACATTGTATTATAATTGGAAGGAGAATTTATATACTATAAGCATAGTAAAACGACTATATCAACTCTCAATATCTTAAAATATAGTGGGCTGTGTGACAAGATCAGAAATCGACGATTATTCATAAAAATGCACTTAATTAGCAATATCTTAATACTGATATTGAATATCATGTGAAAATATGTTTAGGTGGTCATTGATAGCCGGAAGGCTCCCAGGGCGAACAGACAATGAAATCAAGAACTATTGGAACACCAATTTGGGCAAACGAGTAAACCAACTTGATCAAACTATTACTACTACAACCACCACTAGTAAGCACCCTAAAAAGCCTCTAAATGATGAGAAGAACAAGAAGATGGCAACCGTTACACGAGCCATAGAGTCCAATGTGGTCCGAACCAAGGCAGTACGATGCACCAAAGTTTTCATCAACCTGCAGCCACAAATACAGCCTATCAGCACTAACCATGCTAAAAATACTATTGACTATAACAATGAGGTTCGACCTCCGAGCCCAGTAGTAGGCTATACTGGGAATTTTTCAACAATATTAGAGGAAAATAGTAAAGTGACGTCTGATTTAATGGAGGATGATTTCAATATGGGGGATTTTAATCTAATTTCGGAGCTTCTTAATTCTGATTTTTCAGATATTGGTCACTTCAGTAACATGTCTAGCGGTAATGCCAGTGATTTATCACCCAGATATAATCCCCCAGAACAGCCCTCCTTGTTCACACAACAGCTGCTTGAGGATTGGCTTGGATATCAACAAATCTGACTATGGTTTAATTTTGGACATTATGCACGTACTTAACAATTAGCATATCTTCTCCTTTTTCTTTTTTCTTTTTAAAAATAAATAGTTATGAGTTGCCAAATTAAGTACTTAATGGTGGTTGTAATTTAAACTAAGAGTTCCCTTTTATAAAGGGAACTTATTAAAGAAAATGAATTCCCTCATAGGTTATCTTTAATCATAGATTTTCTAGGCCTTTTATGATTTTCCGTTCTTAGCTGTGGCCCTGGCGTCATCACTCTGTACTGGACAATTGAAACTTAGTTGTGGTACTATGTTCTTTTAGTCAAAATTTTGAATATTTCGCCAAGCTAAACGAAAAAACATCATCATCTATAAATTATTAGGTGATCTAACGTGGTCATCTATGTGCGTATACTAATAACATGACAAATGGTAAAAATATCAGGTATGATCAATCACTTAAAAAGAATGTGTACCTTCCACAGCCTCGTGTAAACATATGAGAAAGCATTGAAATTAAACTTTAAGAAACATTACTCCCTCCATTCTCTTTAAGTTATCACTTTTGACTTTCTAATAATAATAAGAAAATTATTAATGAGGTAAAATTTACTAATTTATCTTTATCAAAATAATTATTATATCTATATTCTAATTAGTCATGTCTTAAATTGAGTAATAAAGAGAATGATAAACTTGAAAAGAATGTGGTAAGCTTGCATTGAGTTTCTAAAACGATAATAAAATTAGAATTTTTCTAGAATAGAAAAAGATAATTAAAAACGAGTGAAGGGAATACTTTATAAGAAAGTATTAAAACTATAAACAACCCCTCGTATTTCAATAAAATATATTCTCTCTTTAATTTTCGGAAAATGACGTACAATCCAATGTATAATTTCAAATCAATGATCCAATTATTACAGTGTTTTCCAACTTTGTATATTTCAAATCAATGATCCAATTGTTACAGTGTTTTCCAACTTGTGGACAGAGAGTCTCGCAAAAAATTATTGGGTAATGACTAATAGAAAAATGATAATTAAAAACGAGCGAAGGGAATACCTTATAAGAAAGTATTAAAACTATAAACTACCCCTCGAATTTTAATAAAATATATTCTCTCTTTAATTTTCGGAAAATGACGTACAATCCAATGTATATTTCAAATCAATGATCCAAATATTACAGTGTTTTCCAACTTTGTATATTTCAAATCAAACATCCAATTGTTACAGTGTTTTCCAACTTGTCGACGGAGAGTCTCGCAAAAAATTAGGGAGTTGCTCAACGCAGGTCT
>ONZE01023741.1:0-13967 GCA_900322265.1 Macarthuria australis
AAAGTCCCTCCCTTCCTTCTCTAGGCCTCCCGGCCTTCACTCAGGCGTCCCGTTACTCGTGCACGGTTTGCCCTTTCGCAAGCTAAGAGACGAGAACGCGCCGCACGTCCGGGCTCAACTAGCCGGACCGTGTCACATAGTGACAAATTTTTTTAAGGAGATGGTTAAATGGCATGCAAAAGTTCTTGTTTCATTGGTGCCTTTGAGCAATTCGGACATGACAATTCTTTTAATAGATTGCTGGGTGTGAGTAGGTGACTCCTTTTATTGGTTTATTGTTTCCTTTGACCTCACCATCAGCAAGTTCTAGGCACTAATATTCTCTTTTCGAGACGAGCTTATTTAAGAATTTAATCTAATGGATTAGTTCTAATGAAGAGCAGAAATGATTTTCAACGAGAATTTCTTCCTTGTCTGGGGGCTTTGACGGATCACATCTTTTTTCTATAATAAAAAAAGAAAAAGAAAAGCGCTTTCAACCGTAAACCAAAATCTAGTATTTGGATTGAGAGAAGAATCGAGTAAAATAAAAAAGAACAAGATTCAATAATCATCCACTCAAGCCCGAAAGGTCCTTAATCCCATTTACTCATTAACAAATTCTATGTGCTTGTGTTAAGTTTCTGTAGTTATTGAGTGCATCCTTTTGTTGATATCGAGGCCGAATGTGATTAGCAAAGTTACGGTTATTTTCTCTCCTTTTTCCCTTGTCTTCTTCCAGAATGATGACGGGACTGTGCCACTCTTCTCTATTCCTCGTGGATTGATAGCCGAAAATCCGTTTACCAGCCTCCTGCTGTGTTCTTGTATACCATCCAATGTCACTGTGATGTCATGGTACCAGCAGGTGGCAATTGAGGTAAAATTATCATCTTTTTGACTATTGTCAAATTGCTTCTCTGAACTGTGCTTGTCCGAATATTAATAGCAGAGTTTCTTTTACAGAAGCCCAAAAAATGTAATTACTTCTGTTTTGATTCTCATCATGTGAAGTAATTTCCTGTATATAACTATGCATCCACATTTTTGTTGAAAGTTTTTTAGGCACTTGCTTAAATGCATCAGCTCGCACTGGGGGGGTGTTGTGAATGATGTCATTAACTTCAAAGTGGCTTTTCTATTCTAAAACTTTTTCAAAAAAGAAAATTCAATAGCAAAAGAAAAAGCATGATAAGTTTCAAAGGATGAAACAGATCAAGACTAGTTTTCTTATTTACAATCCTTGGTTCCCTTTTCATTGAAGATTGTGTAAATAACTCTTTCTCCTGGGAAATGACACGAACCTTGGCCACACTGTGCCTACTTTACATCATAACCGACCATGACTCTAGCCAAATTTCTATGTGGTTTTGTTTTTATGAGTCCCCTGACTGATATATGGGTACAATTTCTTCTTTTGCCAACAACTCGTGGATAAGCTTAGTTGTAACCAGGTTAATGCTCGTATTGAATCTTTGATTCAAACAACCATGCTTTTATTCTTCAAAAATTATTTTTGGCATAGTAAGTATTAGAATCTTTTGCTTTTCAATTGATTTCAAAGCTGATCAATGTACATTATATGAATCTATTTTTGTAGTGGCTTGCAGCAGTGGAGCTTGGACTTCTAAAGGGTCGTCACCCTCTTCTACATGGTCTAGATGTCACTATTAATCCTTCAAAAGGTTTAGCTCTAGTGGAGGGAAGAATATTTGATGTAAAAGGAACACTTGACAATGTGCCGAATCTAGCTGAGCTGGATGGTTCAGATTCATATATGGATCCCATCAAGGAATTGCTCAGGAAAAGTGATAATCAAGATTTGAGTCGAACCAATGGTGCTTTGCCACATACTAGCGCAATTGATATGGATTCGACTAAAGACACTGGAACTCATCCAGTAGAGAGTGATAAAGGCCAAGTTTTACAGACAGCTCAAGTTGTAATGAATATGCTTGATGTGACCATGCCTGGGACTTTACAAGAAGAAAACAAGAGGAAGGTAATTGTTTAAGATTGAACTGTTTTAAGTTGGTATCCAAGTGGTGAAAATATTCACTGCCAAATGTTATTGTTTATTGCTGATCTCTAGGTTTTGATGTGATTTATTTTTCTATGGGTTTATTTGGTGAAATATTAGATTGATATGATCATTGAGCTTTCCGTCAATTGATGTATGCTGCATCAGCAAGCAAATTGGACAACCTTTTTCTTTCTGTTGAATACAAATGTTGGTATCTAATTGGAAGTCCTCATGGTTTCAATATTTAAGATATAAAGGAGCATAAAACATCTCCCTTTTGTTATTTGAAGGAAAATTGTATGAGGTTCCCCAGAGGTATTTGAAATTATACCGGGTAGCCCTGGTAGTTCATTGTTTAC
The DNA here is from genome assembly GCA_900322265.1 of Macarthuria australis. NCBI lineage: Eukaryota > Viridiplantae > Streptophyta > Magnoliopsida > Caryophyllales > Macarthuriaceae > Macarthuria > Macarthuria australis. The sequence goes on from ONZE01023741.1 coordinate 2,362, forward strand.
ATCTTCAATGGTAATACAATATTGCAATTAGTAGCATCCATCCTACCAGGGGTATCCGGTATAATTCCAAATACCTCAGGGGTACCCCATACAAATTTCCATATTTAACAGATTTGTGCTTGGGACCAGTAGGCATTCTTTTTTCAGTTTGATTCTTTGTTTTTTCCCAAACGAGTAATTACTTGCTAGAGACCAACTTTTTGCGTATAAGCTGTAAGCAAGTGATTGCTTTTTATCCAAAACTTTGAAGAATACAACCAAGAAGCTTTCTTACCTTGGGAGGTTTGTAATGGGAGCCATGTACTACTCCTTGAAACCCGAAGATAGCAACTATTGTTTGTTGTACCGTCGGTTTCGGTTCCGGCTTGAAAACCTTCATTTGACGTTATATTTCCGGTTCCAAATCGGAAGCAGACCAATGGTTCTAAGTCTAGTTTTTTTTACAGTTTTCCGAGATTTTTTCGATTTTTGTTTAGGTTGCGGTTACAAACCAAAGTCGGTTTAGTAGCTTCAAGGTTTGGATGAATCAAAACCCACGTAATTCTTTAAACCAAAAAAGGTACTTGAACTTTTTAACTTTAAACTATCTCACGGTTTCACAGTTTGAACCCTACATCAACGGTTTAGGCGGTTTTGGAGTGTAAAGATGTATACGGTTTAGAAAATATGGAACTGGAACCGAACCTTCTAAGGGCGGTTCCGTTCCGGTTCCAAACAAAACCGGAGTCCGAACCGCGGTGCGGTTCCGGTACAATTGGAACCGCAGTCGGGTCTACCACAGACACGCATTTTGTGCTCTTTAAGGTGCTCTTTAAGGTGCACACGAAGCTCAAAAACTGCGCCTGAAGGAAGAAAACATAGATCCCAAAGTTCCAGAGCACCATCCATCAGTATTATATACGTGTTCAAATGAACCACGATGTTGATTTGTTCTGATTTTCTCTTATGGTTGGCTAAAAATATTCTCATTTAGCTATTACACATGTTGATGGAAAGAAGATCCATTGTTCCCCAGGCTCACATCTGTCATTTGCTTGGAAATAATGCTTGGAAATGTTTGGAAATAATTCATTTGCATCATTTAACTTAGAAAGTCTATGCAATCTCACTTATAAGTGAAAGACTTAAGTTGCTATTTCTGAAGATTTTTCATGCCACTTTCCAGGTCCTAGCAGCCGTTGGCCAAGGGGAGACCCTTATGAAGGCCTTACAGGATGCTGTCCCTGAAGATGTCCGTGGGAAACTTACCACTTCCGTTTCCGAAATTTTGCAAGCACAAGGGAAGAATTTGAATTTTGATGGACTGCTAAAAATTAACCACATAGCTAATCTCTCCTCAGATTTAAGATCTACGATCGAAGAAAAAGTAACCAAGCATTCTAATAACACAACTGATTATAATGATCATCCTTCAGTTGAGAAAGTTAGTGGGAATGATTTTAGAGACGGAAATGGTAACATTCAATCTGATAAGAACGAACTGTCTGGAGAAGTTACTGGATCTCAGCCACAAGAAAAATCAACGGAATCTTCGGATTCTCTCGAGTCTAAATCAGTGAACAGCCATGTTGATGATACAAGTTTCTCGAAGGATTCGGAAGATTCACAGAGTAATGATGAGAGACTTGAGAACAATTCGCCTTTTGCCAAAATAAGCCCAACTAGCCAGAATACTGGGGACGCTGACTCAGAGGAGGCTGCCATTATGCAGAATAACGGGGCCCAGGATGACGAAAAAAAGCTAGATGTCAAAGATAATAATATTTCCGCAAGAGTAGGATATGACCAAGAATTATCCAGCGAGCAAAATAAAATAAACTCGACTGCTGATGTCAGCGAAGCCCTACCATTGCCTACCTCTGAATCTCAGGTGACAGAAAAAGGGGATGAGGATAATAAAACAAAGGATGAAAAACTTGAGCAACCTCTGTCAGGTCAGATTAGAACTTCTGATAGTAAAAGCCCCACTTTTAGCGTTTCTCAAGCATTGGATGCCTTGACAGGGTTAGATGACTCAACACAAGTGGCTGTCAATAGTGTGTTTGGGGTTATTGAAGAAATGATTAATCAGCTTGAGGAGAAAAAAGTTGAAATCACAGTCAAGAAAGGGGATCAGAACAATGGTGACGCAAATGGTTTAGTTAATGAGGAGAATTGCATTAGTGGACCGACCCAGCCAGAAAAACAAACTGATGGTAAGACTAAAGTTTCCCTGTCTAGTACTCCCACCGTCTCAATTTAATTATCTAACTTTTCAAAATATTGAAATTTAAGCAAAATGTGACTTTTGTCTATTTCTCTCTTCTTAAGTGCTTATATTACTTACCTTTTTAAAAGATACAATGGCAATCTTGGTGTAGATACAAAGTAATGGTTAAACATAATGATAAAAGATTACTCGTTGTAAAAGATAAAGATAGAAAAAATTATTTGTTCTTATAATTAAATGTGAAGTGAAAAAATTAGAATAAGGGATTCTTGGTATAGTAGGATAAAAAAAGACGGAGATGTAGAAAGTGACAATTAAATTGGGACAACCAAAGTATTATGTTTAGACAGTTTAAATTGAGACAGAGGGAGTATCATATAATCTTTCTGTGTAAACTGCCGTTGTCATCTTACTGATTCACAGCTTGATGCAGGGGAGGATATGGAAGATGCAAGGCCTCTAGATATGAAGTCAGTGAATGGAAATGAGGGCGAGAATAGCATGGAAAATAATCAAACTATAGTTGGTGGCAAAAAGAAGAATAACGAGAATATAAATCTGGTTGTTAATAAACTTTCGGAAAAAATTACTAACAGACCTATGAGCATGAATAAACTTCCTTTCTGCATAACAAGAAAACCATATGCTGAAAAGTTCTACAATGAATACCTTCTACGGAAATATATTCTCTCAAAGGTACGAAAAAAATTAAAACCTATGGACTTGGATTATAATCCAGAAGAAGGGCACTGGATTCTTCTAGAACAACCTGGAAGTATTCATGATGTTGTATTTTACAATAGCATAGATAGAATGGAGCCTGCCTTGCCACTAGCAAAAGAAAATGTTATTGAACCATCTTATGTCATTTTAGACTCGGAAAGACAGGAAGACCCAGATGAAGAATTGAAGTCGAAGGAGAAACTAAATGACTACCTTACGAACCATGATAGTAATAGGCACGAGTCGAAAATTTTGGTTAAGACTGTTGTAATGGATTCTCTGAAAGTCGAAGTTAGTCGTAGGCTGAATCCAACAGACATGAAGGATATGGAAGCTGATCTGGCAGCAGATATGGAACACGTGGCGAATGCTGTCTATTTGGCCATTCAACATGATAAAGAACACAGTAGGGTTAGTGGAAACCACATCATTGAAGCAATTTCCCTAGCAGTTCAAAACACAAGTTACTTGAAAAGGGTATTGCCTATCGGACTTGTAGTTGGTTCTACTTTAGCCGCTTTGAGAAATTTCTTCGATGTGCATGACAATAATGATAATAGAGCATTGGATGCTAATCAAGATTTCATCAATGGGGTAAACCCTAAGGGTCAACTCACACAGGAGGAGGCCATTAAGCTTCCGGTTGATAGAATTAACCATTATCCTCTTCTAGAAAAGAAGTCAAGGAAAGAAGAGGAAAGTGCCACATTAAGTGCTCCTAACCAGGATGATGGGGTAAAGGGTGAATCCAAAACTCTAAAGAGGGATACAATCATGGTTGGTGCTGTTACAGCTGCACTGGGGGCATCTGCTTTATTAACGAGTCAACAGGTATTCCTTTAGTGGCGTCAATAACGTTCTTTTAATGCGTGCATTTTGTGTTTTTGATTTTTACTAGGATATTGGAGTTCCTCATTGTTGCATGCATTAGCTATTTGATAAGGCCGTAGTTAATCTGGTTTATTTTAAGAGGTAGTTAATTGAATAACACAAATTCTTGTATACACCAGGTGTATGCTATAGACTATAGAAAGAGTACCCCTGGTATAACTTGAGAGTACCCCTCTTAACTTAAGAATATCCATATTTATTTGAGGGTACCACTGTTATAACTTGGGAGAACCTCTATTATAAATTGAAAGTACCATCTCGTTAACTTGGGAGTACCATTAAGTATCTTTGCATGGGTTCATGTCATAAACCTAGTAGTATATCCAAGCCGTGCTGATTGAATAATTTGAGAAGATATTACAGAATTCTCTCTTAGCCTGTGTGGGTTATTTTGGTTTTTCCTAGATTGGAGGGATAGTTGGGTAGGTACCAGAGTTCAGCCTTGTAGCTATGAGCATTTTAATCCAGTCGCTTATCTGAGTATTGGGAGGAATTATCCTCTTGTTGGGACTTGGGAGTGCTTTGCTCACTCGAATAGCAATTGTAAGGAGAGAATTAGGCCTCTCGAATTTCCTATTTATAGCTGCTATCAATAGATTTTAATCTTTGTTCCTAATCTGTTTCCTTTGAATTCCTTTTGCTCTCTATCAATACTCCAGTTTATTGGCATGAAATTTGTGTGTCATCCATGTTAAATATTACAACATCTTCCTAGATTCAGATTGTTCTACCAAAAACACTTGCTGCAAACACGGGAAGTCGGGAACCCCCCATGAGTTTCCTTTCCATGCCGTGGACCTATTGATTTCTAGACATTAAGTTGGCTATAGGACGTCTGATTTGTTTCACGATGAGCCCCTTATTCGATTTTTGACTTGTTCCTCTGATATTTATGACCTTTATCTCTAACTTCTGGCTATTCATGTGCTCAAAGGAGGGATATACAGGGAGTTACCACACTGAGACTTCTCCAAGCTCATCGGGAAAGAAACATATGAAGATAAAGGCTGCCAGGTTAGAGGAGGTAGTGGATGATAAACAACACAGCAATATCGTAACCAGCCTCGCTGAGAAAGCAATGTCAGTGGCTGCTCCAGTTGTTCCTACAAAGGGAGACGGTGAAGTGGATCAAGACAGGTTTGAGCATTTCCTATTTAGAACATATGATGTGTTTTCTCTCTAATTTCGCCGATTTTACATTTTTATTCTGAAGTTTTAGATCTTAATCTTTAGGTCTCAAGTTTTCGGGATTTTGCAAATCTAAACTCGGGTGGGATTCCGGTCCCTAAAAACTGCTTTTTCGATCACCGGAAAACTAACATGGTGAGTTGTTTTCCTTATGTGGTGCCGGTTTTCAAGGTTTCTCTGCTGGGGAGAAAAGTAAGACCACAAGCCTTGTCAGCTTTTTTGTGAGCAAAAGCAATAGCTGTCTTTTAGGACTGGAATTCCAACAATAAATTTGTAAAATCCCGAAAACCTGAGAATTGAAAATTAAAATGTAATAATTTAGAATAAAATCATAAAACCAGCAAACTAGAGAATAAATACATTGTATAGACGACTTCTTTCATGTATTTCCCCTACACCTGGCAAACGGTCAATCGGTTCGGTTTCGGTTTCGGTTCGGTTCAATTTCGGTTCGGGTCAATCAGTTCTTCTTCATAATCGGTTCGGTTCGGGTACGAGTCGGATTAATTTCGGGTCGGTTAGGGTATGAGTCGTATTGATATTGGATTCGGGTCAGCATCGGGTCAAATTGATATCGAGTCAAGCCATATTTAAATTATCAGATTTGTCGGATTTGGTGATTCAATAAGTTTATATTCAGGTATTTATTAGGATTGTCGATTCGGATTGATTACCGGTTCGGATCATTTTTTTAAATTTAGGAATCAAGATGTCTATGGTTGTTAACTTTGGTGTGGATGAGTTATAGAAATTATTTTCATTGTGCTACGTTTGAATATTTTTCAACTATAACTGCTAATTCGATTTCTTTGCATGTTCATTTTACAAATATTCCATTTTACATGCTCATTTCTTTGAACAATAAAAAGGAAAAAAAAAAGAAAAAGAAAATTCATTTATTGGAATTGTTTAAATTTGAATGTAGTAATTATCTTTTTATAATCGGGTCAAATCGGGTTAAAATTCGATTCGGTTCGGGTCACATTAGTTTCGATTCGGTTCGGTTCGGGTTCAGGTCACTTTAGTTTCGGTTCGGTTCGGGTTTGGGTCACATTAGTTTCGATTCGGTTCGGTTCAGGTTCAGGTCACTTTAGTTTCGGTTCGGTTCGGGTTTGGGTCACTAGTTTCGGTTCGATTCGGTTTCGGTTCAGTGTTCGGTTCAATTTCGGTTTCGGTTTGGGTTCGGTTCAGATTGGAATCGGATTTGGGTCGCAATCGGGTTTAGCTAATTCGGTTCGGTTTCGATTTCGGTTTCGGTTCGGATTGACCGGATTGACTTTGGTTTCTGTTCAGTATCGGGTCACCTGATTCGGTTTGAAATCAGTTTCGGGTCAATCGGTTCGGGTAATCGCTTCCGGTTCAGGTTTGCCAGGTCTAATTTCCCCCCTTTTCCAGGTGTTTTGAGTTCATCATGAATGTTTATCTATCATTTTACTGGATGAGCAGGCTTGTTGCAATGCTGGCAGAATTGGGACAGAGAGGTGGGATGTTAAGATTGGTTGCAAAATTAGCTTTACTTTGGGGAGGCCTTCGTGGTGCCATGAGTTTGACAGATCGTCTAATCTCATTTCTACGTATTGCTGACCGGCCTTTGCTGCAGAGGTAATATGTGTTGCATAATTCTTTAATGATTTAAGACTTTCTAAATAAGTGAATGGATTCACTTGTACCTAGCAATTCTTCTCCTTTATGGAGTTCTGAGAATTATAATAATTACCAGTCGGATAAGACAAGATAATATGAACCCAAGTTCTTTGGAAGGTCTGAGAAAGGTCAATAATGAATCAAATGAGAGCATATCTCTATCATCTCTCTAGCATCTGTCTACTCTATTGGGGATGGAGGTTATCGGTCTACTTGTGCGAGATGATCCTTAAGTTGACTTCAAAATTTATACGTTTTTCAACGAATCCTTCTATGTGAAAATGTGGTGGTGGATGATGATTAGCTTTATCAAAAATGAAAATTCAGTCAGTTATTTTTATTCTAAGCACATGAAAGAATGTCCGTCTGTGGTATAAAATCTGAAATATCTTGTTAATTGTGTGTCCAATAAATTGCTCAAGCATCTAATTGGACATTTGGTAACAGAAGAAAATTATCGTAGTGAATTTTCATGTACTCAGTTTATGATTATTGTTCTCGTATGCATGTTTGTTTGTGGTTCATACTTCTTGTTGGGTCTGAATGATTGAGTTAGACATCTTAGTAAAAGCAAAGAAGAAAAAGGCAGGTACGTGTTATACTAGTATAGTATGCAGATTTAAATGGGAGAAATAGAGGGAACACATATCTTGGTAAAGTAAATAGTAAGCATATTGACTTAAGATGCTAATTTGTACGGTCATAAAGTTGTACCAGGCAATTAAGACCAGAAAGTATCACGAGACAGTTAATAGATATTCCAGTTTGTTTGTCATGTTTGGAAGCACATTTTCTCTACAATACTTCATAGACAACTCTTGGTTTGCCACTTGTGGCCATGTCCTCACAAGTGGCCACTTTCCCTCGATCTTTTCGTTTTTTTTTTTTTTTTTTTTTTGGGTGTGTTTTTTGTCCTTTCTGCCCTAAAGTAGTTGTGGGCTTATTTAATGTCATGAAATAGAATCATGTTAATAAATATTGTTAAATTGTCCATGCAGTGTTTTTTTCACCAACTCTCTCTTATATAGGGTACTCGGATTTGTCTGCATGGTGCTAGTATTGTGGTCTCCGCTACTGGTACCATTGTTGCCAACACTTCTTCACAATTGGGCGACACATAACTCCTCTAGGATTGCTGAGCTGGCCTGCATAGTTGGCCTATACACTGCTATAACAACACTCATCATGCAGTGGGGTAAAAGAATTCGAGGATATGACTATCCACTGAAGAAATATGGCCTAGATCTGAAGTCATCAGGAAAGGTATCAGTGTATTTGTTATCGAATAAATCGAGACATAAATTTGTTCAATAAATTTTCTTGTCTTGCCAATAAAAAAAAAAGGGAAAAAAAGAAACTTGTATATATCTACACCGAAATCAACATTATAAATAGTTTGCCCCTAAAAAGATATATATTAAAAAGGACTGCGAATATGCATGGCGTTGTGGAAGCAAGAGATATACCATGGTTGGGGCGGGGGGAATTAAATTTAACGTTGGATCAAGGATTAATATTGTCATTTGTGATGGGGTTTTACGTGGTTTTGTGAGTGTGATGATCATTTTTTACCAACTAACTCCATCTCCTTGCATACAGATTCAGAACTTCCTTACAGGGTTGGCTGGGGGAGTCTTACTAGTTTTGGCTATACACTCGGTAAATGCATTGCTCGGCTTTGTCAACCTTTCTTGGCCATCGAATCTCACTTCATCTTCCTTAGATCTTACGGCCAAGATTAAAGCGTATGGACAACTATTTCTTTTCGCTGGTCAAGGACTTTTAACAGCGGCAGGCATTGCTTTCGTGGAAGAACTGCTTTTTAGGGCGTGGTTGCTGGAAGAAATTGCTGCTGATCTTGGTTATCATCCTGGAATCATTTTATCAGGGCTTGCATTTTCTCTATCTCAGAGGTATGCATGTCTGATTTCTTTGTTTGAAAAGAGAGGAGTAAAAAGGTTATTTTAGTCAATTGTCACTCAAATATTTGTTTTTATCAATTAAGTTCATCATTGTTTTAATTTGGGTAATTTTCGGTCACTCTTGTCAAATTCTCACCAAATCTTGCTTGTTTGGGTGTTGGTTGCCATTTGCCAACATAGTATTATTTTTCAAGTGACCCAATCGACCATGTAAGCAGAATCCAGCTAAAAATTGACCGAACAGTAACTTAAAGACCCAATTTTTCCAATTAAAACAGTTAGTAACTAAATTGACAAAAGGGAAAAACATATATGAGTGACCCAGCTGACATTTGTTATATCTTGTTACTGAATAGAAATTTTTACACTTAGCCGCCCATCTAAGTTAGGAATCCAAGATTAATTTCCTGGCTATCACTGGATATATGTTTACCGTCGATATCTTCATTCGTAGATTCTAATCAATTGATGTCAAAGTTTTACTTGGCTTGAAATTGTTATAAAATTTCACTTGGTTCAATTACAGAGTTGTTAACAAATTCCTCTTTTTTCATGATCTCCCAGGTCTTTGCAGGCTATTCCAGGGCTATGGCTGTTATCGCTTTGTCTAGCAGGGATTCGACTGAGAAAGCAAGGCAGCCTTTTTATTCCCATTGGACTCCGAACTGGGATTATGGCTTCCAGTTATATTTTACAAATGGGTGGTTTTTTGATTTATAAACCTAAGTTTCATCATTGGGTAGTTGGAATACATCCTTTCCAGCCATTTAGTGGAGTATTAGGTCTTTCGTTTGCTCTATTATTAGCACTTGTCCTATATCCGAGGCACCCTGGCCTGAGGGAGAAAATTCCTAGAACTATTCGGGCATGAAGATATATTCCGCAATGAGAGAAAATGATTATGAAAGACTTCCATTTTAGGATATGGTCATTCTTATGTGGTTCCTCTGTTATGAAATTGATGGAGATTATGGGAATAAGGAGGCGACACAGGAATTGTAGGTTGGGTTGGGGGGGGGGGGGCACAATGAAATTTAATATAGCAGTGTACATATTTGTAGGAAATTTTGTAGAATATGAATGATTTAGTCCTTTAAGGCAAATATGCTCTGTACAGAAATATAGTGATAATACCTTTTCAATCTGTTTGTATGAAAATAGCTAACTTGTTTCTCAATACTTTGAGAAATAAAATTTTCCAGCCTGGAAAATAGCACAATTTGTTTCAGAATTCAGGGCATCTATTTTAATGAGCCATGGAAGAGAGGAAACCCGGTGGTCTGGAACCAGTCATCCGAACCGCGCAAGAAAGCACCCACGGTAAACCTCTTGGCTACATCATCTGTGCTATTCTTCTTATATCCACCCCATCTAACCCGATATCTGGTATCTGACCCAGGTCCAAAATTCAAGTGCTCGATGTATTCTACAGTGTCCACATCACTATATTGATCCCACATGGACCAACCCCGTGGATGTATCAAATTCCCGAGGTAACTTCTCATTATGATCGTTCTTGAATAATTCCTCCATGGACGACCCAAATAAGTATAAGACCGTCTTTGATCAACGAGAGTGAAATCGGGGGCGGCTTGGATGGTGCAATTCTCGAGTAAGAACCCGGTATTTTGATTCGAGTCCTCTCGGCTTTGAGCGGTGATCATGTTGCTCTGTCCGAGAATCGGTTTCCGGGCTAAGATTTTGCAGTTCCGAAAGATGGCGGCCGCGTTTCCGAAGATGAAGTCGATGGTGCCTTGGATGGTGCATTCGCGGTAAAACTGGCGGAGGGAGTGAGCATAGAGCGTGTCTTGGTAAGAGGTAAAGTTGCAGCGGTAGAAAGCTGAGTTAGAAGTCACTCTTAGTGCCACTGCTTGATGCTTTTCTGGACTTGCTGTGTTCTCTATTGTCAGGTCTCGAGCTAAAAACCTGTCTCCAACCACAGCTGCAAAAGTGAACTAGTCTAAATTAGTGCTACTTGTTTATTCTTCTTTTATCGTTTTGATTTTCCATATTCAAGGGTAATGTATCATTTTCGGATTGATGCTTTTCAGGTATAACTGTAGAGGTGTCAAACAGATCGGGCGGGTTGGGTTCGGGAAGTTAACGGGTAGGGCAACTTTGGGTTCCGAGTCAAGAAGTACTCAATCGTGACCCTAATTCTAACCAAGCAGGTTTGAGCCGACTCAACGGGTCAAAACTGCATTTTTCTATTCATTTTTTACGATGATTATGACTAATTCAGGGGTTATTTTAACTACTTGTATTCTTTCAAAATAGATAAGACAGTGATAAAAATGACACAAAAAAAAATAACATGGAGAAAGTTTTATATTTGGAGATTGTTAGACCATTAGCAAAAGATCGACGGGAAAGAAAGAGTATATGGTAGGCTTACAATATACTAATAAAGTTTATAATGAAATAATAAAGTTTGTCTATTTTACTTTAACTCAACTACCAAGATCACAAAAGAAATGTTTGCAATTTTACATGGACCCATTAGGTCATAACGGGTCAGATCAAATGTGATCTAGAATTTTCTTTTCCGTTTGTGTTCGAGGATATTCAGATTTGAAAATTGTGTTCAAACCCAAAGATTATGGGCCAGTTTAGTTCGGGTTTCGGTGTTGGGTCAGTTATTGGTAATTCTAGATACAAGGGTAGCTCGTTTTATTGTGAATTTATGATGAGCAACTATAATTGGTACAAGTATTTGAACTGTTTTTTCTGGTAAGTATTTTTGTTTAGTTGGCTTATTAAACCTAACAATCATTCTTTTCTTTTTTTTGGATAAAAACCTAACAATCATTCTTTCTTAAATTTTGAGTTATTATTTCCCTAACATTCTATCGTAAATTTCCTATCCTGTTTAGTAGAATTTAGTTCATGATTTTTAAACCTCATGGCATGGGGGGTGGAGGTTGGATCTGCACGATTCGTGGATTATAAAAATAAATTTTTATTTTTAAATACTGAATGTATTTTAAAAGTATGAAATTTAGACACATCACATAGATCATGGATCCTCT
>ONZE01023814.1:372-13717 GCA_900322265.1 Macarthuria australis
AAAAGATTGATCCAAATTCTCCACTGAACAAAGAAGGGGTGGTCTCTTGCATAAGACAAGGCCCTTATTTCGTCTTTCATGAAACATGTCACTGACTCGATTTTTGGAACTGGTCAGAAGAAGGGTGAACTATGGAGGAAGACAGATGTGTCATACCAAGAAGCGGTTGCAGCAAATCTTCAAGAACTTGCGGGAAGAAATGGAGATTCAATGAGGTCTCAATGGAGGAGGATATACACTAATGTGACAAGGTAAGTGTCTGTGTATGATGAGGCACTAGACAGGAAGAGAAACGGGCAAAACGACGAAGATGTCATCCGAGAAGCCCATATCTTGTTCATTGAAATATATTGAGGTAAGTTTATTTGAAAAATCAATGGAGACTGTTGTTCATATATTCTAGGTGGAAACCAGAAATCCAGGCATTCGTCGCATCGAAAAACCTTATGGTGAGACGGCAACACAAGAGACGTACCGGCAGCAGCGGCGAGAGTACATGGTGACGAAGATGAGGTGGTCTTCTCCACGCCAACTACTGAAGGTCCTCAAATTAATGATGTTCGTACATCATCAACTCGTCCACCTAGAATTAAGAAGGCGAAAGAGAAGGGGAAGAAGAAGATAAATGATGAGGGCAGTGACGTTGAAGAGAATGAAAGAAGAGGACGTACATGGCGCAGACGCAATGGACTGCACCGTGATAGGAACCGCAAAGAAGGTTAACTCTGGTTGTGGAATGACTACTTTTTTGAGTACCCAACCTACGATAATAAGATTTTTCATCAAAGGTTCTGAATGCGAAAACCTGTCTTCCACCAAATACTACAAGCCATGGAATCTCATCCCTACTTCCAATAACGTCCTAATTGTACTGGTAGGTTGGGGATGACAGCACTCTAGAAATGCACCGCTGCCTTACGTATGTTAACGTACAGTTACGCAGCCGATGCGGTTGATGAGTACGTGCATATTGGTGCGTCTACCACGAGAGAGTGCCTCGACGAGTTTGTTATGGAATTGGGGAGGCATTCGACACAATGTATTTAAGAAGACCGACACTGCAGACATAGAAGGCTTCTTCGAATTGAGAAAAGCGCGGCTTTCCAAGAATGCTCGGGAGTATAGACTGCATGCACTAGGAGTGGAAGAATTGTCCGACTTCCTGGTGAGGGCTATACTAGGGACGTAGTGAGAGGGCGACGGTTTTCCTTGAGGCCGTAGCATTCTATGATACGTCGATATGACACTCCTTTTTCAAAATGTCAGGTATAAACAATGACTTGATTGTTCTCTACCGTTCCCCTGTATTTAGAGATGTATACAATGAAAGAGCCCCGATGTTACATATGTCGTTGGTGGAAAACAATATTCGATGGGTTACTATTTAACTGACGGTAGATACCCAAAGTGGGCATCTTTCATTCAATCAATCAGCCCTCCCGCAGACTCCGTTGTTTGCCAAACACCAAGAAGCCACTCGCAAAGACATGAAGCGTGCATTCGGAATTCTCCAAGCTAGATTCGCAACAATAAAAATATTTTATCCCATTCCCGTGGTAGAAGTTCATAATTGGGCTTTTACCATGGGTTATGTTTTTTACGGAATCCAGTCTTAGCGTGGGATAGAAAATTATTGAGGCGCATTATGAATACGTGCATCATAAATTCATAATGCATAGCATGATTTTGGAAGATGAACTATCTGACGCTCCAAATTTGACGAAGACCTGTCAAACGGGTCGAGCGGATCATTCCGAGTTATTTTCGCCGGTCGGTTTAAAAAAATACGTAATCTAATAAAGAATCGCATGCGATATAATTTGCGCCGCTTATTTAGAAAAAGATTGGGTCGGGTTTCGGGCATGTCGGTCGGGTCTCCTCTGGAAGAACAGGTTAGGTCGGTTTTTTCGGGTCAGGTAAGCTTTTGACAGGTGTTGCCAAGTAGTGCAGGAATTGTGCTATTTGACCAAGACTTTGCGTGCATCCAGCTAATCTTTCAGGCAAATGCACATCTCAAAAGATCTAGGATTCAATATGTGCCTCTTTCGGTTACTACTCATTTAGTTTGCAATAAGTGTAGCCAGAGATTTCCAATAATTCCATCTTCACTACCAACCCTTGCTCCTTCATCTGAATGAGCAATTTAATCAGCATTCGCTCTATTTTTCATTCATCTGTACAACTTTCGACCACCAATAAATTCAGCTTCTTTGCTGATGTGAAATATGCCAAAGACGGCCATTGCCAAAATCAATGAAAATCAAAGTCGACCATCTCAACCCATGAAGTACTTGGCTTGGTTGACGATGACATGAAATTCCAAACTGGAAACATGAGCACATAAGAAATGAAGAGGTTACTCAAGTAAAGGACATTACAAGTTAATCTCAGAGACTAATCAAGTACAAACAGAACAACTTCGAGTCCTTATTGGGAAAAACCCAATCAACATTACACGTAATCTAGCCGTGCCTTGCTGCAAAATCCATGTCATTACGTTCAAACATCTATCCCCAAATATACTGGGAAAAAACTTACGAAATTAAATAAAATACAGTTGCACTATGACTGTGGAGCAATATAAACAATCTCAACAAAAAATATTGATTATTTTTTTGTGTCCCCAAAGGAAGCATGTTTACCCACACAAGAATGTTTCCATTGCCAAAACCATTGTAAACGAAGTCATCATCTCATTTCAGGATTAACCAAGACGGTAACATGAAATTTCAAACAGAAAATTCGAGAACATAAGAAATGAATAAGGTGCTCAAATCAAGGACATAACAAATCAACCTAAAACGACTAATCCCAACCAACATTACACGTAATCTAGCCATGCCTCACAGCAAAATCCATGGCATTATGTTCAAACTTCTATCCCCAAAAATATTGCCAAAAAAAAAACCAAAAAATTAGATAAAATACAGTTGGACTATGACTTTGGAAATTGGAACAAGATATACAGTCTCAACAAAAATGAACTTGCTCCTGAATTCTCCAGCTTATAACTTAATAGTAATACAAAGTGGCTCACCTCAAAAAGGGAGAAAACTCTGATGAGCAAAACGAAACTAAAGATCGATTTGTAACATTCAAAGAAGACCCCTGCATGCTTCAACATCAGCAGCTTGTGCTTCCAAAATCCCTTGTCCAGAAGGGCTAGAACTCACCATTTTCACTGTGGCATCGAATATCGGCTCCCGGAATATTTCATCCTCCACCTTCTTTAAAACCTCCTTCACCACGTCAAAGTTTACTCCCTCAGCCAAGATTAGTTTACCCATGATTTCACCGAAATTATTCGGAGCTTTAGGAAGATCAATAGCGATATCATCTATCATTGAACCATAGAGCAAGATTCCTGTCCCTATGTCCCTAGCCGTGAAAACCTTCTTAGCAAGTAAATACTCCAAAAGCTTTGAAACCGGGTCCACACAAGGTGGGTTCTTTTCTAAGCCCAAATTAATGGCTTCCTTCACAATTTCAGCGTGATAAGATGGCGATTTGAGTTCCTCAACACATTGTAGTGCCTCGTCTAACATCCGGACACCGAAGTATTCCTCGAGGAGTGAGATTGTCTTCCTCTTAAGTTCCTCGGGCTTGACATTAGTAGTAGAAGGGGATATGGGCTTCTCGACAACTGGAGCTTTAGCCGTAGGCATTTCGCTTATAGGCTCGATAGCTGACGCAAAGCTAGGTTGACGAGCAGTGGGGCCACTACTTCCCTGCAATAGGGCACTGGTCTTACCGCTAATGAGACCACCACTCCCCTGAGGTAAAAGCTTCAAGTTCGACGGTGCTTGTTTGCCGAAAAATGGTGTAGAATTCATATCGATCCCCCTCGGCATTGACCGACCCCTCGGGACTTCCCAGTTTTCATTGTCTATTCCCGGCATTCCAGGCATTTTTCGGGTGCCAGGCATTCCGGGCATCAAACCTCCAGTTCCAGGACGGTTGGTGGGATACCCACCAGGAGTCATGTTTCCTTGAGCACCAGGAAGCATTCCACGAGGATTACGCATGCTTGCCGTGGCACCAGGGCGCAACCCTAGGTTTTTCTCGGCCTCGGAGTGGATTTCTGTAATGGTCTTGGCTTTGATCTACAATATCAGATGCGACAGAAGGGTGTCATAACCATTATTGTGTTAAGCGAATCAAGTGTTCTTTTATGGTTCAGAATAGTAACATTCCTTTCCTAACCAGAATTACGTGTCTATTCCACGATTGAAATTTATGCAACCCAATTGTTTCATTTTTTTAAAATTTAATTTAATTTTAGGGTAATCGTCCATGGTACCCCTGAGGTTTTCAAAAAACTATATTTTTCACGCTGAACTTTTCATCTTTAGCCATGGTACCCTTATGGTTGTAAAATTGCAGCACATATACCCTTCTGGTAAACTGTCCCTTGAAATCCTATCCCTCGCCTTCCAAGAACCGGGACCCCCTTCCCCACACTTTACTAGCCCGACCCACAGCCTCTCAGGGTTAGACTACATACATTTGGAACTCCCATGACCTCGTGTAACACAGGATCCAACTGAGCGTTGTTGTAATTGTTTAATTACTGCATCACATTCTTAAATTAGTGCATCCTAATCCTATGCAGCCCATATTATTTATTTATTTACTTTTTGTTTGATTGGGTTGCACTAACTTAAGAATGGGATTCATAAAATACACGTTGAGGTTGCATAAATTCAAACCATGGATGTATTATTATATACTGGTATTTCACCATTCTATACCATTGTTCTCCTGCCAAGTAAATTAAAGAGAAGATATAGAAAATAGTCAAACCTCTTCCCGTCTAGGAACCCAATTGTTTGATCGCAGATCAAGGACATCACGGACCATGAACCTCAGACGAGGAGCCAGCTGAGGATTTGTGCTGAGTTCCTTCAATCGGTTGAAGTAAACATCATTTATACGGCGTGATTTTGGGCTCTCATCAAGCTGCTTACCAATAGTGATGAAAAACTGGCATATGGCCTCCACATTTTCCTCCTCCGGACAACTCTTATTGTCAGAACCTAATAGCTCCTGGGAGGAAACCAAGATAATTTAGTGCAAATGTGGATACATAGATAAAAGACGTCTATTCAAATCAATAAATTATAATTGCTTAAATAACCAATTTGTTAGTGAAAGTGAATACTTAGTTATTAAGTAATTGAAGAAGTGGGAAGATAAAACAAATTCATTTCCATTAAATTTACATTTAAGTTTTTTATGACACATATTTTTTTATAATGCGTATATAGAAAAGAAAAAAAAAAAGGATAAAAAAAATCAAAAAACACTATGAATCACAAGTAAAGATCTAATAAAATCAATAACAACACAATCAGTACCTGTACAATGTGATGCACAATCTTTTCAGGTACCATTTTCTGCTTGAGAAGTTCACCAATAAGACGGATGTTCCCAAGAGTTCGGATTTTGACCATTCTTTCTTTATCTCGGCGTTCGGCCTCTTGGTCAGCACCCGTCATCTGCCTAACTTCAGCTCTTATTTTATCAGCGCCTTCAAACGCCTCTTGGCAGATGTTCAACAGAACACGCTTGAAAGTGATTTCTTTTCCCCCCTCTTCCTCTGGTGGGAATGGAGGAAGTTTTTCATTAAGATCAGAACATAATAGTGCATACATAGGGCAAAATGTAGGTTCGAGAACTGCCTTATCAAATATCAGTGATATGACTCCCTGAAAGACAAGGAAACATATTTGAGCTGGATGATGTATTTATTATTAGGTAGAATAAACACATTCAAAAAAGGACAACCTTGAGGATATCAGCTGATGTGATACCAGCATCAATTAGTTGGCCCTTGAGGAGATCATATTTCTCAGGTGTGAGCTTGTTGAGAATACTGCATTCCAGAAATCAATGCAGATAAATGTCAACCAGGTTGGTGACTGTGAAAAGAGAAGCACAAACCACTGATAATACGATAAGAGCTCTTCAACATCGGAGGTTCAATTCCTGCCCTCAACAACTTTTACGGTTCATTTGATGCAAGGTAGTAAAAGGGAGTAATGGTAATGGAAATTTGTACTTAAATTGGAAGATCGGTGATGAAAATTTATACTCAAGTTCTCCAACCCTTATGTAGAGATCATGTCAACATAAGTAGGATGTGGTAGTGAAACTTTACCATTTGAGAGATGGGTATAGGTGGTAGTGAAAATAGAAGAAGAAAATTATACTTTCATTATCTTAAATTTTTGTTTCATTACCATGTGATGGATGTTGTGGGAAAATTACTTACGATTTTCATTATCATTCCCACCATTTATTACCTCAAACAAACGAGGCTTTAAGAGTTATGGGGTATTTTTCTTGAGCTTATGGGGGGGCCTTCACAGAGTAACCTTGGGGTATTTTTCTTGAGCTTATGGAGGGGCCTTCACAGAGTAACCTTAGGCTGGACCTGTAATCAAATAGCCATGTGGTCCTCCTCACCCAAAATAACACAAAAAATAAACTGATGAAATTGATTGCTTGTGTCCTGTTTAACGACCAGGATGTCATGCAACCCGAGATAGTTTACCTAGAGCTTACATTCGACAAGTTCCCCAGAAAACACTGCAAACCAAGATTGTCGTAACTCTTAGGCAGATAACAGTTAATAAACAACTATATCCGTGTCAGATAAAGTGGCGTTCTATCCAACACTTCCAAAACAAAAATAACCACCTTCTATGGCCTGGTAACAACTAACAACTACTTAAAAATCAAGTTTCCTGCAATGAATTACTACAAACCAAGGAAAGCTACATTACCCTTTTACACTCTTCAAGACACGGTCCTTGTCAGAAAGATTCCCTCTTCTTGCTGACCATGGCACCTCAGCCTTAATCAGAGCAGGAGTCGGACCCTGGCTCATGGAAAAGAGGACTTTGAGTAAGGTTATAGAAACACAACTAACAAAGGAGCTCCAAGTGTTCTATCAAGAACCAAGATTATTATTAAGATAGCTTCGGAAATCCGAAGTTAGATAATAAAAAAGGATCCAACTAAACGAAGAAAATTGCCTTAAACTAACAAGTAAAGGGGTCCATATATTTTCATTTCAGAGTTCAAAACAGTATAATTTCCGTAAAGTAGCAACTACTTGTCTCCTCTCTTTTTTTCTCTTTTGACTTGGAGTGGAGCTTGCTTATTTTAATTAAAATCTCAAATAAACATGTTCTCAGGTGTCAGGTCCCCTCCACAGCCAGAAAGTAATTTTTCTTTTAGCACGAAGTTTTAACAAAGTTTCGAAACTGTCAACAAGGGATCCTTGCTTTTAAGCATAAAAGTGTAAGAAACTAATGATGTACATTAAATCTTCAAGAGACACAAGGTATACCACAAAGGTACACCACAAAAATTCAAAGATGTGTACGTATAATCCGTTTGGGGTAATTCAACCCAAATATATTTAGTTGAAACCAAATAAAAATAAAGGAATATTACCCCTTGGTTTGAGGAAATTTGTGCCCTTGTGAATTGCGAGTTGAGCTGATCATGGCGATTAACATCCTGGCCTCTATCTCGTATAGATTCCCAGGACCTCTCTTCTGCAGGAGATGAGATTTGAGCAGAGCGAGTACGCCAATCACGATTATCAGGCTCAGAATAGCGATTTTGAGGTTGACTTGGAGGCTGAAGAAAGAAAACCCGTCATAGCTTAAACATTTTCACTGATCCAACCACTGAAAAATTTCACTTATTCAACTAGAAATAAGTTTAGTACACTGAAGTTTGATTAATCTTCCTGAGATGTGTATGATCACAATAACACAAGACAACCAGAACATGGAGAACATGTTGACTTTAGTGTACAGTCAAACCCTTACATTTGCTTCATTGTGATTCCAGTTCTGCTCTTCACCATGTAATTCAGCATCAATTTCCCGTTTGACTTTCAGGATATCTTCAGGAATAGCCGCCACCTTTGTTAAAAGAATGAACATGACATAATTACAATACAGCGTAATAAATAAACTAAACTTCACTTGTCTACATAAATCAACAAATCATCCCAGGTTATCACAACCCAGTGACAAACGATAAAAATCCTGTTGGGAGAATTATCTTGGAACTAACAATCAATACCAATATATTTAACATTCTTTCATGAGTACCTAGAGGAATGGACTGCCATCCATCCAAGAACAACCTCCACAATACACCTACTCCAACTACCAAGAATAATACTAGGATTTGACATTTGAAACATACACCAGTCTCGAAATTCCACTCTCATAATTACCTCTCTGAGTTGAAACAGCTGGTCACGTGTGTAACGGATGCATTCACGACTCTCAAACCTAGCTTCTCCAATCTACAAGAAAGGAAGAAATTCCAGATTAGCATGTAGTTCAATGTTCAACATGCAACAAGATAAAATGAAATAGTATATATTCCAGTGAAAGGAATGACATAAAGCAATATATCTCCAAGATTTTGACTCTATCCTAGCACTACATGATTTACCAAATGGTTCACTTAACACAAAATAAATGGCACCATAGCAGCCTATAACTATTTGAACAAGCTAGCTTCAAAGATATCTTCGATTTTGGTAAGAATAAATCGTAGAATGAATGATTTGAAGAGATCAACAAAGAACCCTAGTTTGATTAGAAGCTTCCCAAAAGCAAACAAACCTAGACTTGAAGATGAAGATGTTATATATCTGAAAGAAGACTATTCAACATGATACTCCACCTCAATCATTCAATACTCCATATAATCAAATGTCACTTGAAGGATTAAATGTTTGTAGGTTTCTTTATGGGCAATATAAAACTCACTTCTTGCCCACCTAAACCCTACATATCCCTTTCCGTCCATGTCTACAGCAGGTGACACTATCTTAAGTGTCCTGCCAAGAATCAGGACATCGCTTTGGCAAAGACCCAGTCCTATCTATTCAGTACATAAGAATAGTAGAACAGAAAAAAGAAAACTCAATTCAAATCAAAAACTGAAATTCCTCCACACAACGGGAAGATGAAAGCAACCAGAAAAACTCAAATAATTAATCAGTAAATAAAGATATTATTCCATCAGTCTCAGCATTAATAAACAAAATGCAAATTCTTATATGGTCTAGGTTCAACCGATACACCATAAAAGAGTATACTAGTATCACTTGAGAGTACCCCGTGTTTAATAATACTAATGTTAAGTTGAGAATATCCCTATTGTAACTTGGGAGTACAGTACCCTAATTATCTTTGTATAAATTAAGATCATATACTGTAAAAAAGGTAAAAAGTTACACCTTTAGCTCAATTTTTTGTTGTCTTATATAACAAAATAACCACGATACCAGAGTTCAAAACACAAAAACATCCAAACTTTAGTAAACGGAAACCATGAATAAGCAAACTAGTCCAAGATTGCGACATATAGTCCCAACAGGCAACAGCCAATACAGATTCAAGCATTGAGGAGCACCATAGAAAATCACAAAACCAGTAAAATCCACAACTTACAAAAAGGCTACAAATAAATAAGAAAAAAATGCTCGGATCTAGCAAAAGGTGGAGAACTAATTATCTTTGTATAGATTTAGATCATAAACTGTAAAAAAGTTAAAAAGTTACACATTTAGCTCAATTTTTTGTTGTCTTATATAACAAAATAACCACGATACCAGAGTTCAAAACACACAAAATATCCAAAATTTAATGAAAGGAAAACCATGAATAAACAAAACAGTCCAATATTCCAACATATAGTCCCAACAGCCAATACAGATCCAAGCATTTAGCAGCACCATAGAAAATCACAAAACCAGTAAAATCCACAACTTACAAAAAAAAGGCTACAAATAAATAAGAAAAAAAAGGCTCGGATCTAACAAAAGGTGGAGAACTAAACCTTGAAAGAGAGAGAGGAAGGGGCGCCGCCATGAGAGCGAAGTAGATGATTCTCAGAAGCAGAAGAATAAGAAGAAGAAGATGAAGAATCGAATCGAGGTCCGAGAAATCGAGAGCCTCGATTGCCTCCACCACCACCACCTGGTCTCAAGCTAATCACGGTCTGGTCAGCCGGCATAACTCAGCAGGTTGTTTCCTTTATCGAAACTCGAAACGCGAAACGGCAAGAACTGTAAAGGAACTCCGAGCAATCGCCGGAGAGAAGAGACCGAAACGGCGAGAGATTCGCCGAATCTGAAGATTAGGGATAGAGAGAGAGAGAGTAGGGTTCAGATATTTTCTCTCTCTTCTGTGGGGAGAGAGAGAGAGAGAGAGAGAGAGAGAGGAGAAGACGAGGGTTGTGAGGCTGGAAGAGTAGAAGAACCCTGTCTTCTGGTGGATGATGACTGTACAATTATTTCCCGGACTAAAATATAGAAAATGTATTGGTACAGAATACGCATCTACTATTCAAATTTGTGCAACTCACCCTTAAGTTTATACAACTCACTGAGTAATCCCTAATAAGTCCATTTGAAATATTTTATTCCTTTTAGGTCCACTAGAAAAAGTGCACATTCCTTCTAAGTCCACATAATGTTTTTTTGTCGGAACATATTGTTTAGTTCGCCGGAACATACTGTTTTCTGGCCGGAACATACTGTTTTTTTGTCGGGACATACTGTTTAGTTCGCCGGAACATACTATTTTTTGGTCGGAACATACTGTTTGTTAGTTGAAACATACTGTTAATGAAAAATGGGTGGACTTATGAGGAATTTTAAACACATTATGGGTCTAAAAGGAATATAAAAGTAGAAACTAGACTCAAAGGTAATTTTCCATTAATTTTATGCACCTTAAATTTATACAACACACTCTTAAATTTATATAACTCAGTAGAATAATACTGAGTTGCATATATTTAAGGGTGAGTTGTATAAGTTCAAATGATAGACGCATATTCTGTATTGGTACCTTTTTGTACCATAGAAATTTCCTTATTTTTCCTTTACATTTCCTTCCTCTATTTTGGTCATTTCTTTAATCCAATTTTTTTTATTAAAAAAAATATAATTCTCAATAGTGACATCCCAATTCGAAACGAAACATAATAACCCTTTATTGTTTAATTTTTCGCTGACATAATCATCTATCAAGTCTTCAACTCTTCATCGATTTTCAGGCAGTAAATATAAGGAGTAAAAACTAATAAATAACAAATAACGTTCATAATTTATAATAAACGATATTGAAAAAAGTGTGTAGGACTTTCATCAAAAGTGTGGAGAAGACACATAAAAGAGGAGGGCTATGGTATCATATATGCAACACCATACTCAAAAATGAAAACGGTGTTCACCTCATAGAAAACCAACTCAAAATGGCGGTTGGATCAGGGAACAAAGCACGTTTTTGGCTCGATTCATGGGTAGAAATAAACCCCTCGCTGAAAAATTCCCACGTCACTTTTTTATTATGCCCGAATAAAAATGCCCTTGTGAAGGACATGAGAATTCGGGATGGCTCACAATGGCAATGGGTTCTTGTATGGAGAAGACAATTACTCGATTGGGAACTAGAGCAAGCACAATCCTCCTTCTGTTATTGAGGAAAGTAGCACTGAATGATTTTGCCCCTGATAGACTCTATTGGCAGGAAGCGAAAAACGGCCAGTACATGGTCAAGATACTCAACAGAAGCCTTGACAACATTGAGATCACCCAACCAATTGAGATGTGTCAAGGAATATGGAAAATCTAGTCCACCAAAGGTGAAGATTTTTCGCGTGGCTTGCAATCTTAGACCGACTGAAGACTAAAGGGTTCCTAAGTAAAATCCAGATCCTCTCTGATGATGATACCGATTGAGTGCTATGCAATAAAGGACCCTACTCATCTACACACCTACTCATCCATTGCCCCTTGGCCATAAAGACTTGGAATTGGTGGCTCAACCTATGGGATCTTAACTGGTGTTTTCTTTATTCCACTCGCCATTTTTTTTTTGAACAGTGGACAATTTGTCCCTTTCGGGTTTTTTTTCTGGAAGATTTGGATAATGGCTTTCTTTGTCATAACCTGGACCATTTGGCGGGAGAGAAATCTCAGAATTTTTGAAGATGAAATTATGAAATTCTCGGAACTCACAGAAGTCATTCTTCTTCGTCTAGGTTGGTGGATAAAAGGGTGGCATGAGAACTTCCCCTACACCCCATCAGATGTTTAGCGTAACCCACATTGCCTTCGACTATTTGAGGAGCAGAGAACACAAATGGTGAAAAAAAATCCGACTGGGTGAAACCAAACTCTAGATCCAAAATGGAACCTAGATGCATCTGTAATTTTCGACTCTCGACAGGCGGCAATAGGAGGAGTCCTACGAGACCACCACGGAATTTTTCGATGCACTTTTCCATCCCTTCACCCTTCCTCCATGTAAATTACGTAGAAGTCCTGGCTATAGATCAAGCAATTCAATTATTATCGGAGGGTGAGTGGACTCCAAGCTACAAAATTATAATCGAGTCTGACTCACATGTGACGGTTAAATGGTGCAATGAAGAACTACCGGGTCCATGGGAGATCATATTTCAACTTAATCGGATAAAACATTTTTGAAATCTTCACAAGGGGCGGAGGTTCTTTACCGTGGACGAGAGAAGAATAGCATGGCAGACTCCACGTATTTGAAGATAATAGCATAGCATGGCCGTGTTAAGATATGATTCCCATATCCGATATTATTCTTGATATTATGCTACCCATATTTGCATAGTAATAGTATTGTAATATTACACAATCTCCTTGTAATATCTTGTATCCTGGTATATTAAATACCACCCATTACATGAATGAAATCATCAGTGAATATTCCTTTCTACATGGTATCAAAGCTTTAGGTTATTTTTCCTCCCCCTCTTTCTCTTCTCTTCTCCTCGCCGGGCGCCACCCATGGCAGCCGCTGACAAAGCTATCCCCACCCCTCTCTCTGACCCAAAATCTCTCCTCTCTCATCCTGCCTATACCATAACCAATATCAAATCCCATGTCCCCATCACTCTTGATTTTATTAATCCTAAATTCCGGCAGTGGTCAACCCTTCATCTCTCACACGCTACTAGTGTTGGTGTTTTGGGTCATCTCGATGNNNNTGCAACGCCGTCCGATCCTCCCTCCCCTGACTGGGTTAAACTAGATGCCCTTTGTCTCCTCCTGGATTTTTCAAACGATTACGGAAGATGTCTTGAATATGATTCTTCATCCGACAACAAAACAGAATGCACATCAGTTATGGACGCAAATTAAACATATTTTCCAAGCCAATCTCAGTGCTCGCACTATGCAGTTAACAAAGGAATTCAAATTGGTTCGTATGGATGATCTTTCTATCACGGCTTATTGTCAAAAGGTCAAAACTTTGGC
>ONZE01023993.1:0-17515 GCA_900322265.1 Macarthuria australis
AGTGTATGTCATTTGATTTTGGCTATCATCTCCAGTTTAGAGCTCCTGCTCCTTGAAACGCGAAATAGGGTACGCACCACCTAACCTTCTTCCCGTCCTTGGAACGTAAAGTAATATCCTGTAAAACGATGGCGATCGAGGGGACAAAACTCCGGCAACTGACCGTGAATCTGATATAGCATTAATTTCTATATTTGGATTGCATTTTAACTAAGTCTTCTCCGATTATGGAAAGTGGTCTGTGACTAGTCGAAATTGAAAGGTTGAAAGTGTGTGTGTGTGTGTGTAATCAGTCAATGACATGGCACTGCTTCGCAAATTGTTTTACCGTAAGCCCCCTGATGGACTCCTCGAGATTTCTGAAAGACTCTATGGTACCCTTCTCCTTCTTTCCTGCGATCTGCTCTTATATATTGTGTCCTTGGGTGTATGAAGAGGGGAAAAAAGAAGAGTAAAGAGAGAAGAAAAAGATGAAAAATTATGGATAAGCTCTATATGTTTTGCATCATTGCATGTGATTAGAGTGAATCACAATTTGACATCCCCGTTCCTGTTCTTCGTCACCCCAAGGAATTTGAATTGAAGAAACATTTGATTAGCATGAAATCACCATTTGATTTACCTCCTGACGGTTTACTCCTTTGATTTTGTAGTTTTTGACTGCTGTTTTACTACTGATGCCTGGGAGGAGAAGAACTATAAAGGTTACATAGCAAGCATAGTCAGTCAGCTACAGGAGCAATTCCCTGATGCTTCGTTGTTGGTTTTCAATTTCCGGCAGGCAGACGCCGAGTCCTGGATGTCAAAGATCATGTCGGAGTTTGATATGACCGTAATAGACTATCCTAGGCACTATGAGGGTTGCCCTATCCTTTCAATGGAGTTGATCCACCACTTTCTGCGCTCAACCGAAAGTTGGCTGGCACTTGGGCCACACAACGTTCTGTTGATGCATTGTGAACGGGGTGGTTGGCCAGTCCTGGCATTAATGCTGTCAGCACTTTTGATTTATAGAAAGCAATACACTGGGGAGCGGAGGACCTTGGATATGGTTTACAAGCAAGCTCCTCGCGAGCTTTTGCCATTGTTGTCACCCCTAAATCCTGTCCCATCTCAACTTCGTTACCTTCAGTATGTATCAAGAAGAAATGTTGCTTCGCAATGGCCTCCCTTGGATCGGGCACTGACTTTGGACTGCATAATTATCAGATTAATTCCTGATTTTGATGGAGAGGGGGGTTGTCGTCCTTTGTTTCGGATATATGGGCAGGATCCTCTTCATGGTGATGATAAAGCTCCGAGATTATTGTTCTCAACTCTGAAACAGAGCAAAGCTATCCGCTTATATAAGCAGGTGACTTCCTCCGAGTCAACATAGGCATTTTTTGTACTCACTGGCTTTTGCTAGGTAAAAATTTATGTGCATTGGTTCTTCTGGTTTTCTTTATTGGCAAGCCTAATGCCTCTCTCTCTCTCTCTCACTCTCCCCCCCCCCGGGCACGCTTTATGCCTTCGCTTTTGTGGTTACACTAGTTTGGTAATTGCATTGCCGCTATATGTTGTTTGTTGCTAAACGCCTCTAGAGGCTTCGTTTATCATTAATAGCGTTGCTTATTCCATGCACTTTGTTGGCTTTATTTGTCTACATGTAGTTATACTGTTTCTGAATGCTCAAGATCGTACCCTGAACACTGAAAATAGTTCCGACTTCTGTGTCATCTCTTTCATGTTGTGACTGCTTAAGCCTTTATCTTATGCAGGATCCTCCTTTTATCCTTTCGATTTCTTATGTTCTTTTCCTGTTTGACTTCTGCCATTGAGATGGATCGACTTTCTGTTAGCACTTCTTTCCCCCCAGTCTCAAGGGCATTTCTGTCCAGTTTGAATTCTTATCTATCTTGCAATACAGATGGCACGTCAAAAGCTGTTGCTAAATTTAAACGGGTGCAAATTGGTGCAGGTAGAATCCGAGCTTGTCAAAATTGATATCAACTGCAATATCCAAGGTGATGTTGTGCTCGAGTGTACGAGCCTCCATAAGGATATGGAGGGGGAAGATATGATGTTCCGCATCATGTTCAACACAGCTTTCATAAGGTCTAACATTTTAATGCTTAATCGAGACGAAATTGACACATTGTGGCACACGAAGGATCAATTTCCAAAGGACTTCAGAGCCGAGGTTTGTCTTTCTTGTAGTGCCAATTGGTCTGTTTAGTTGTTTGCCCCCCATTATCATGTGGATGCATTTTCCATTTGCCTAACCTAAGGAGAAGACTCTCCCTTTCTCTTCCTGTAGGTTCTGTTTTCGGACATGGATGCTGCTGCTACTGCTGCTGCTTCTGTTGCTGCTGCAAATTTGTCTTGCTTTGAGGAAAAGGAGGGTCTCCCAGTGGAAGCATTTGCCAAAGTTCAGGAGTTCTTCAGTCACGTGGATTGGCTGGACTCAAGAGCGGATGCCACTCTAAGTGTGCTCCAACAGATTTCCACACCACGTACTCGTACTTCCCATGAAAACGTTGACTTGACGGATAGTAGTATGGATACTGGAAGTGGCACTCCAGTGCATAACTCAACCCCTCAAAAGCCAAAGGAAGAGCAGAAGAAATCCGGCATTGATTATAATTCCAAGGACCAAGATAATCACAAATTGCTGCAAGTATTGAAGGATTCATACCTTGGTGAAAACAAGTTTGAATCGAACAAGTTACAGTTTCTGCAATGTCAGCCTGTTGCGGTTGCCCAAAAACAACCAGGAGAAACTTCTCTCTCACCAACTACAAAGAACAGGTTCCAACCTTCACCAACTCCATCACCTACAATTGCCTCTGCAAAGGAAGTTCCAAGATTAAGAGAGAGGACACCTACACCTACACCTACACCTACAACTCCTCCTTCAAGACTAGATTCAAATTTAGGAGCTCCTCCTCCTCCTCCTCCTCCTCTTATGAGACCACCATCATTGCTTACATCATCTTTAAGTGAAAATTCAGCTCCAAGAGCTGGACGGCCTCCATCAGCTGTGCCTGGTGCTTCTACCTGGAATAACTCAGCGAAAGTGGGACCTCCACCACCTCCACCTCCACCGCCAGCCCCACCCCCATCCCCGCCTCCTCCTCCTCCGTTAGAAGATAATTCAGAAAAAACTGGGCCTCCCCCTCCCCCGCTTCCTCCTACACTACCTTCGAAAGAGCACTATGGAATAGCTGGAGCTCCTCCAGCCCCACCTCCTCCCAAGAAGTTAGGCTCTTCAAGCTCATCCCAAGCACCACCGCCACCTCCACCTCCTCTTCTTGGACTTCCATCCCAATCCCAACATTTAGACTCTAAATCACAAAATTCTAACTCATCATCTGTTCCTTGTGCACCACCAGTACCACCCCCCGTTGGTTTTGATAAATTAGCTCCCAAGACGGGTGCTGCTCCAGCTTCAGCTCCTGCACCACCTTTAAGTTCTCTTAATCCAAGGGGCCGAAGTCTTTCACGTTCTCTAGCACCCAAAACTCCTCAAACCAAGAAACTAAAGCCATTGCACTGGTTGAAGTTGACAAGAGCCGTACAAGGAAGCCTTTGGGCTGAGACTCAAAAGTCCGGGGAAGCTGCAAAGTATGTTCTTCTTGGAAAGAGATATATGTTATGTACAACTTAGCCATGGTTTCCGGTATATATATTGTATTTAACAAGATGGATTCTCTTTTTTTGATCTTCCTAGTGCACCAGAGATTGACATTCAAGAACTGGAAAATCTCTTCTCTGCTTCAGTTTCAAATTCCGATAGGGAAGCTTCTGGAAAGTCTAGGCGTGGTGTTGCAGGGCCCAAATCTGATAAAGTGCAACTGGTAGCTTATGAGCTTTTCCTTCTTATTTTGGGTTCCTTTTTTTATTTTCTTTGTACTCATTTTAATTGTAAAAAAAGTTTTCTCGTCACAATTAGGTGACTAATGTCAACACCCCAACCCAAAACAATGAAGTCCAGGAGTCTCACTATCTTCCCTCATCAACCATAATTCTCAGTCCAGGTGGTTTGCCTCTGAAACACTTTCCAGTGCTTTGATCTTATCCTACCTCTTCCTTTCATCTGATCTCTAGCAAATCTTTCCTTTGCTTTGATCACCTCTCTGATCTATGTTTCCAGTTGCTCAAACCCTCTTAAATTTCCTTCTGTGGTAGGGGTATTTGTAGTACCTGTTTCCATTATGCCTCCTGATCTATCGTAGTATTGCAGTCTTTCGAGACAATTTATATCTTAGCATTTTTTTGGCATCATTGTTACTATGCTCGCATATCTTCCCATGTTTTTTACCAACTTGCTCAACATTTTTGATTCATAAGTCAGGATGTTTTCCATACTAGAATTTCCTTAGTTATTTATATCTCATAGTGCATCACATAATCTACACATTGTTTTCTTTACCATCCTGCTTCTTTCTTTTCTTTTCATTTTTCTTTTCTTTATCTTTTTTTTTTTGGTTGGGGTTGGGGGGGGGGAGGTTGTTGTAAATTAAGTAAAATCTCATAATGGAGCCTGCTTGGATCCTTTGAATTGCTAAACTGGTATTGTTTTTAATATCTTAAGATACTGGATGCAATCGACATGTGTGTACCAGTCTGAAAAAAAGGAAACCTACAGTATACATGCAATATGGACTGTCTTCATCATTTTCTTTGCTTGAGTGTAATGCTATAAACTTAGATGTGGTTGTTTGTTGCAGATTGATCACCGGAGAGCATATAATTGTGAGATAATGCTTTCAAAGGTCAAAGTTCCGTTACAAGAGCTAATGGTATGCTGAATCCTACTTTAAATTGCATATTTAGCCTTTTTGAACTTTTTATCAGAAGGGATGAACTAATGTTGTTTGCCATGTTATGAGATGTATAGCATAGTCTTGCTTACCAAGGGAGGTATCTAGTTCTTGTGTGACTAAGAAATCTTCGTAATAGCCTAGACTTCTATTAGTTCACATTTCCAGAATTTAGCCCGTGAATTTGAACTTCCAATTTTAATTTTTCCTCGTAACCTACCTCCGTCTTCAATCTCAGGAAAAACTGGTCCATGAGCTTTAAATAAGACAAGCGTAAGAGTCTTGGTTGTTGGCGCTGTGCAAAACAAACTTGATGCTCCATCAAAATGAATGGTGAGAATATTGACTCGCTGATTGGAGAAGATGCAGGAGATCTAGGACACATAAGTTCATCGATGGGAGAATGATGGCATCACTGGGAGTTGCATGAAACTTTTGGGTCCTCCTGAGATTTTATGACATCTTGTTCAATTTTAGGAATGTAAAGATTTTCATCCTTTAGCTTTTTGATCTTTAATTGATCCTTCCCTTCATGTGTGTCTGAGCTGAACAGTAGCTTGACAGAGGGCTGTCTTCTGCTTCTGCTGTCATCTCAACATCTTTCTTCCACAAATTTGTCTCAAGCCTCAACTCTGCACTCTATGAGTACATTTGACACTTCTTTCATGATTTGCCAAAAAATTTAGCCGTGTTAAAATTCTGGAAAACTCTTGGAGAATTCAATCAGTTGAGTAACAATTATTCCCTTCTGCGTCGAAGATTCAACGAGTCTTTTGTTGGAAAGGAAATCCATAATTTGTAGGGGCTTTGGTTGCAGAGGGTGGTTTGTGATGGTAGACATGGAATGCTGTGTGACAGCAATGACCCCGTTAATCACTGATGGAATTGATTACCAAAAACCACAAATCACTCACAGAGACAGCCTTCAAACGATACAAAATTCTTTCCGACATCGAATATCTTATGAAGAGAAACTCTGCACACTCAAATTTGTGATTATAGAATGAGATTATTCTTAGGGATATATAAGGGCTCTTGCAGATATTCATGCTCAACAAACCCAGGAATAAGCAAGAGAACAAGAACAATAAAAAACACCAAAGATTTACGTGGTTCGATTGCAATGATCTACATCCATGACCTCGACCACAGGCGAGATAAATTCACTATTTATGAGATACTAAAATGTTGTGTTTCCCTCAAACAAGATTTCCTTCCCATATACTCTTGAGTTGGCACTCAATTGGATAATCTTACCCCCTCGGTAGAAGCTCTTTCTTTGTTCTGCACCCCTCTCAATATTTGTGCACAAAATATTGGACTAGGGACACCTATTTATAAATAGGTTGCGGGTTAGACCCAATTCAACATAAAGTGGTAAATATTTATCTCCTACCAAAATACAAATATTTCACGACCCAAAACTAGGAAATATATCTCAACAAATATTCCTAGTATCCCACTCAAATACAATTACCAACCTAATTGGGAAGAACGAAATAACCTTGCCAAACAAAAACAAAAGGTTGCCAAGAACCGTGTGTTGCATTCCACTAAAGCAAGCAACATTTTTTTACTACTTTGCTCTAAATAAATTGTTCACGTCTCAACCCCTTGAAAAACATGCGTGCATTCCAAATTTGCTCCAGTGCTTTTGTGTATCAGCTACGCCTATTACTTCGCTGTTTTGAGTTTGTCTCCCATTCCCACTTATACCAAACACTTCCGGGATAACTTCAAATCTCCCAGAAGGTACACCAACTTGACGGGATACCCAACAATAATAACCTAAGATGTCTCAACTCCAATTTCCTTGGCAATACTAGATCTGAGTAATATCCTAAAATATAGCCAACCTAAGTATTGGAAGAACGATCTAAGAGTACTGTTAATTAGTATGACTTCATGAGTTATCCAATGAATTTCAAACTTTCAATTAGAAATCATCCTTGTTACGTGTATCACCTATCCGTTGCTAACTTATCCGAAACATCTTTTAAACCTGAAGCAATATAATTTAGTGATAGATTTTCATGTGCTTATCAGTTGTTAAACCACTACGCTTTGTACTATCAGAATTATATGCACGCTTTCATCCTAGAAGCACATCTTTTCTCAGTTTTGTTTAACAAGGAACTACCTTCAATATCTCATCCTGTTTGATATTCTTTTCTGTCCTGAGGTTCTGATTTTCTTTTTTGTGTGCTAATTTTTGAAATTGGGTGCTCTTGTGATGCAAAGTCACATACTCAACGTTTGTATTTTATGTATAATATGTCCTTTTTTTCTTCAAATTATGCTTCTTTATCAATATCACAGGGTTCAGTGCTTTCCTTAGAAGAATCTAGTTTGGATGTTGATCAAGTTGATAATCTTATAAAGTTCTGTCCAACCAAAGAGGAGATGGAGCTACTTAAGGTTAGTCTTTTTTTTTATTGAATTAGACATCCATGGACCAAAAAAAAAGAGAGAGAGAAAAAAAATCAGTGGTTGACTTATATTCTTAGATGGTTTTTGATTCAAATGCCACGTCATTCTTTGCATGATGCATCTTCCATGCAACTTCCCGCCAGTTTGCATACAATTTCCCCATGATGCTGCCTCAACTCCTTTGCAACCTTCCACTTCTACTGCATGTTGGTTTGGCTTTAGTTAGCTGTCTAGGTCAATTACGATTGTTAGAGGAGTTAGATATTAGTTTTTTTGGGTAATTGTCCATGATAACCTTGAGGTTTTGAAAAAACTGTATTTTCTGTAGTCAACTTTTTTTAAAAATAAATTTAGCTATAGTACCCTTTTGACTGTAGACATGGCCTTCTGTTAAAACATTGTTTAAAAAATCACCATTAAATCTGACGTGACAAGTTGATCCCAAATTTCTTTCCCCAGCCACCCGTCTCCCAAAATCTCTTGCCCCACCTTCCCTAACCTTCGAGAACCCCTTTCTACTCGAGAACCCCTTTCTACCCTCTATATGGCCTAATCTGGACTGTGGTTTAGGGTCTTTGCAGGGACACGGAGAGGGTTTCGGAGGCTAGGGAAGCGGGTGAGAGATTTTAGGAGACAAGGTGACACCCAGGGTGCCAAATAAGCTTACCACGTTAGCATTTAAAGGTAAATTTTTAACGATTCATCAACAGGAGGGCAAATGTGCTACAAATTTACAATCATAGGGGTATCATGACTAAAGGTAAAAAGTTCAGTGCAAAAAATATACTTCTTGAAAAACCTCAGGGGTACTATAGACAGTCACCCTAGTTATTTTATGTAGTTTACCTTATTTCCATGCAAACTATCTCACGCCACTATCCCCTTATTTCATGCATCATGCTCTTACTAGTCAACTAGGAAGTTATTTTCAGTTTTCCACATAGGTAGTTTTCATCAGTTTGCTTCTAGTTCCATACATGCATTTTACATTTGTTGTCCCCGTAAGTTTCATTCGCCTCTTGCGTTATTTCCCTTACATAAAAGGTATCTTATTATTGTTAATGGCAAGCAGGATTAAACCCAAAACTTCTCTCTATAAACTCTTAAGCTTACTCAGTTTGCGTAAAAGGGATCCTATCAGTTTTAGTTGCACCATGGATTTTTTGGAACTGAATATGCTCATTTATTTGTATTATGCATAAAGTTGACAATGATGAATTTCTTCATAAATGAAGTTATTTTGCTCCGCTGATCCCTGCTAGAACTTTTTACATGTGTTCAGGGATACACGGGAGAGGTTGACAAACTTGGTAAGTGTGAACAGGTATGTTGATATTCTTTTTTACCCCCCACTTCCTTTTCCTTTCATTTGGTGGAGCCATAGTGGATGTCAGAGCAATATTTTTTGGTGTGTTAGTATGATTTTGCTGTAAAATTATGCTTTCACCGTACATTGACTTTCAATTTGGAATTAGTTGTCACTTTTTTATTTATATGATATTTGGTCTGATCTTTTTCTTGGGATTACCTCCCTGCATTGTTTGCAATATTATACTGGTAGCTTTGTTAGACAATCTTTTAAATAACATGAAAGGGCACATACCAGAAAAAAAGATGCCTTCGTGGCTTGTTTTGTGTCTTTATGTCATCAATTTGGCATCCTCTAGTAAGTACTGAAGGAAAATTAAGAAGTTCATCAAGTTGCTGAGAAATCTGTGTGTTTATTATGAAGGGGTAAATTATACTGGAATGAAATGAAAAAATAAATTGGTGCAAGATCAAGGTTCTAATGTGTCCACTGTGTCTTATGTTCTTTTTATAAGTATTAAATATATTTTTTTCTACATTTTCCCCTTTAGACTTTGGTGTTTCTTTTCTTTTGGAAGAATAAGGTTCCTTGTTTTCCCCAAGTTGGGGATTTCACTTATTTGTTTGTTAAAGGGGTTTACACTCTCTGGAACTGCTTGATCTGCTTATCTTCTAATGATTGTTTGCTTCGTTATGGTAGTAGAGAGTAAAGATATTCTTTTTGGGGACTGTTTGTAAATATTGGCCATATGGAGCACGTTTTGTATCTTTCTTGAGCAATGTCTTTTGACTTGAGAAGATTTTATTTATTTATTTATTTATTTTTTATGAAGTTTAGGGGCTTTGGGTGGAAGATGGATGGAAACTTCTCGGGCACTAGTGTATTTCTTATAGCTATTTGCTACAGTTTGGCTAGAAGATAGTGGCGGGGTTGTTAATGGCAAAGTGTTGCCATGTTGTTTTGAGAAATTTCAACATATTTGCTTCACCTCTTGACCACTCACAACCCCTGTAGATGGTTTCCATCAACCTTGTCTAAGCAAACCTAGAAAGTCTTTTGGTTTGATCTTTTGTTTCCTTTTGAAGTCTGGGTTTGGCGTATCAATGTCTTTTGTCCGTCCACATTGCCTTCCCAATCGCTCCCCCCCAACCCAAATGTCAACCCAAGCCATATCAACTCCACCTAAATCCACCCCAGCCACCACTCCAAACTGCTACCACTTCTTTTCTTCCACCCTTCATTGCCGGAACACGAATTGTTGTGGTTCTAGTGGGTGATGCAGAGAAATTAGGCCGCATTGGTCATGGGGGAGTGAGGCAGTTGGCAGAAGTGGTGGTCAGCAGAGGTGGTGACTGAGGGATAGCAATGGTGGGGATTGGCTCTAGGGAGAGGAAAGGGTGGCTGTTGTCTGAACAAGTGGGGGTTGGAAGGGATTCATTCATCTTTCCTTTATGTGTGTTTGAGAATCGAACATGATTGGAGGACTATGAAGTCAAGTTTCATTCTCCTTCTGAAGTAAATATATAGGGTGTTCGGAAACATTACTTTCCCTTTGCCGCACCCCCCCCCCCTTTCCCTCCCTCTGCTGCAAATCCCTCTTTTTCCTCCCTTTCCCTTTCTCCTTGTAAGTTTGAACCTGTCTTGTTATTTATGTTTTTCTTTCACTGTTATCAAATCTCCCCACTTGGGTTTGGAGAGGGGGTAAGGAGGGCAGAATTCCCTCTTTTGCTTTTGCTGTTACCTGGTGATTTGACTTCTCATTTGTATTTTTCTTTCCAGTTTTACTAAATTTTCTACTACTGATGGGGTGGGGAGGTTTCTGGAAGTTGCGACTTACTGGGGGCATGAAAGGAGGAGTGATGGAGCCCCCCCCCTTTTGTTATGTGCAATTAATTTCCCCCTTATGATTCGCTTATGGAATCTCCATGACAGTTCTTCTTAGAGCTAATGCGAGTGCCAAGAGTCAATGCTAAGCTAAGAGTTTTCTCATTTAAGATGCAGTTCCGCTCTCAGGTCAGATGCTAGTCATTGTTCAGTTGCTCGCTTGCCAATGTTTAACTGTTCTGCAAATGTTTCTAATAGCTTGTGGCTTGTGATCTTAGGTTTCTGATCTGAGGAAGAGCCTCAACATTGTGAACTCTGCTGCAGACCAGGCATGCAAATCTCTGTGTTGTGGCCTTCTTACTGTTACTTCAAATTTTAGTCATCTCTGGGGTCAACTCATATTATCTTGCTCCTATTTGAAATTCTAGCCCCCAAAAAACTGGCAATTTTTTTTATATTAATGCAGGTGATATTTAGTTGTATCACCACTAGTTAATGGCGTTCTATTGACATATCAACTTATGTTCCTCAGGTCAGAAGTTCAGTAAAACTCAAAAGGATAATGCAGACAATTCTTTCACTTGGTAATGCGTTGAACCAAGGCACTGCTAGGGGTAAGTTGAACTTTTTTGCTTCAATTCGTTCTAGCATCATTAATCTTCATAGCAGCCTTGAGTCAACTATGTGGGGATCTTCTATACAAATGCCTAATTTGAATTCCTTTGTATAGTCACAGTATTGCTGTGGTGAATCCTTCTTAGCTGTTGGA
Source organism: Macarthuria australis (assembly GCA_900322265.1). NCBI lineage: Eukaryota > Viridiplantae > Streptophyta > Magnoliopsida > Caryophyllales > Macarthuriaceae > Macarthuria > Macarthuria australis. Next base: position 11,138 of record ONZE01023993.1, read on the forward strand.
CAATACCCAGAACAACTTCAATTAATTGCTTGTGGAAAGTACCATTAAATTTCGTGATACGCCAAAGATAATAGCAGATTTGATTTGGTATTTAATGAATTTGGAAGGCTCACATCTTCTTGAATGACATGTTGAGGACAGTTGTAGTAGTGAAGTCCCAAATCTGGATCCAAATGGCGTTCACGTTGGTAGGGTCTGATTTATTAGTTTCCCAATAACCAAGGTATCTAGTTGCAGTGTAGTAAAATTGCAAGTCTGACCGTCCCAGAGCCAGCAATTTTGGACTTCACATTTCAGACATCGGCCATGTGGCTTGAACCTTTTTTCCTAGCCAGATAATTGTTCCAATTCATTGGATGGAAAACCTTGAAAGTCAGTGGGATTTGAATCTTCACCGAGTTTTTCATCGCTATGATTCCAGTGTTTTTGCAATGGCTGGATACACAATCGTAGAAGCTTTGGATTAGTCTAGGATTTCATCCTCCATCATTAGATAGGAATCTGAACATGGAGGATATTACTACTGCTTATACACCTCATAGTAACAGCAAGCAGTAGTAGATTGGGATTTCAAGGGAATATATCTAAGAATAAACATCTCAGCAAAGTGTTAACTTCTTTTTCTTGCTAGGTTCCAGAGGCTTACCCTAGAGCAAAAACTTATGAATAAATGAAAATGCTTAGAAAAGGGTTTGCTTAGGGTAGGATTAGCACAATACAAAATAACCCAGTTGCTCTTTTTCAGGTGACAATCTACCAATGGGACTATCAAAAGAGACCTGCCTAGGATTGGTTGCACGAAGACCTTGCCTACCAATGCTTTTCCCCTTTTTTCTGTCTCGAAAAAGGACATTACTTAGCCGTCTTGCTTTGATTGATATCCTGTACTGACGGTTATAACTTATAACTCACCAGAAAAATTTTGTGCCAAAATAGCAAATGCAAAGAAGAACAAATGACCTTGTGTCTACAATGAACGTGAAGTGCAACATCTTTAGATCCTGAGAGACTAAGTGCACCTTTATCTTTGGAGGCTTAAGTATAAACTCTTTTACTTATGTTCCTCCTCGATGCGGAAGTAACCTTTCTTTCCTTGGGCAGTACCTTTCAACAGGATTGGGCTCATATGAGAAAGGAAAAGCAAGTTTTTCTTCCTTGGAGGATTACGAATCGCTAACATATTAATTTCTGGTTAAGCATGGTCCAAAAAGATACTTTTGAGAAAGAACTCAGACAAATGTCTTGTATTTTTCACGATTTTCAAATTGTCAGGTCATAGGTATACTTTTCAAATTTCGTTTGGTGTTTTACGGTGAAGCTGTCACTTTGTGTCTCTGTTGTGCTCTTGAACACTTTGCAGATTGTGAAGGCATTGAAACAATTTAACAGTAAAGTTTGATGTCATCACAATGTGGAGAACCTCGTGTTTTAGTGGCTTGGCTTCTACAGAATACTTTGTGTTCTTCCACTTGCTTTGACAATTTATTTTCCCTATGCTCTCGATACCCCTCTGTGCTCTGTTCCGTGAACTCAGAGTTCTCTTACAAGGAGAAATAGCTGGAAAGCTGTCATGAGAGCTTGTGTCTGCTTATGCTGTCATGAAACTGAATGTTATACTCCACTTTTGGAACCCAGTTGGAGAAAACTGGTAATATATAGGTAGATGTAAAACTTTCTAAAGCAGACAAACTGTTGCATTACTATCTCTCTTTAACAGTTAAGCGTGTATTGGTGAGCACATCCTTGTGTTTATGTTTTGTAAACTTATGGAATGGACAGAAAAAACGTGGTTTAGATACGTTATAAAGACTATAGCCAGTCAAATAATGGATGTGCTGATGGTGGTCTCAAATTCATGCAATTCTTCTAGGTGTCAAATCTCAACAACGTTTTAAGTTCTTGTGTTATCACTCTGTTAGAAAGGAAACTGGAATTTAACAATATTTCTGAGGCCAATACTATAGTAAAGAGTACTTTTATTTTGTTTGTATACATAGGGGTGTCTTCTCAGGATTTGAAATTTAATGTTTTGCATGTCTCCACGCAGTAGCTTCATAAATAAAACGATGCAATATAAGATGAAGTGAAAGGACTGAAGAGGGAGGGTGTTCAAGTTATTTACATGAAATAGCTGTTGTATAATCAGCCTCTGCCCAGAAAAAAAATTTACTTTCTAAAATCAGATAAAAACTAGGCAAACTTTTGGATGTTTGTCTGTCCAGCAATAGTGATATATCGGATTGAATCATTGAGATGATGCAGGCTTTTCTAGATAGAGATTTGTAATTTAAATTTTACTAAGTGATATATATACATATATATATAATATATATACACACACACACACACACACACATAGCCTCTTTAACATATCGTAGTTATAGATTAAAGCATGAGGAATAAGAATGAAGAGAACTAACTTTTTGTTTCTTTTATTTATGGGACAGCTAGGAGAAGTTCTAGTGACATTTTGTTTAGCACAGAGGGAGTAGATGGATATCAAAGCCAAGAAAAACAATAAAATATTGTCGTGTTGACATGTTCTAGATGGGTTAGTTGTTTTAGATTAAAACTGCATCATTTATGCTCTTGGAACGTTATCTGTATGGATTCTGTACATGTTTTCCTTCTAGGAATAGGACCTAGTAAACCACATTTGTCTCGTAGTCTAATCATGTTGACATTATGCTCTTTCTGACAGTTTCCTAGGTCTCTCTGGTAATTGCTTCATATTTCTTTGTTGTTAGGCTCTGCAGTTGGTTTTCGGCTGGATAGCCTGCTCAAGCTCACTGAAACCCGCGCACGGAATAACAAGATGACTCTAATGCATTATCTTTGTAAGGTACAGTAGATCACCTAGTTTTCATTGGAAAGGGGCCTGCACTGCACATATTATCATCTCTATGCGGGATCACATAACGCGCACGGCACAGTTGATGTATTTCTGCATTTTGGTATCTTCTTAATTAAGCTTGGTACTTGATATAATCCAGCAGTTGTTTTTTTGCGCTCTCTGGAGAAGAGTTTGTAAATGTTATCATTGAGACTCTGGAGAAGAGTTTGATAATGATGTAGGCATGCCTTTGCTACAGCTGAAGTGCATGTTTGATGATTGATTCCAAAAGAAAGCATCACTGATTTGAAATTTAAAGTGGTGATATAAAATGCTGAATTTCTTTTCGCGTCTCGTTCGTAACTTCTCAATCACTAGTATTGTTTTTGTCCTGATTTCCGTAGGTGATAGCTGAGAAACTACCCGAGCTCCTCGATTTCTTGAAGGATCTTACTAGCGTGGAACCCGCGTCAAAGGTACATTGCTTGATTTTTATTAGCAGAAAGCAGCTGAAATTTGCATTATTGCCGACCAGCCAGTGAATTTTCTGTCATCCCAGATCCAATTGAAATTTTTGGCGGAGGAGATGCAAGCAATTAACAAAGGTCTGGAAAAGGTTGTACAAGAATTGTCCATGTCAGAAAATGATGGGCCTATAGCACAAGTTTTTCAGAAGGTACATGAACTTTACTTCCTTGGTAATTTAGCTGGGAGAATAACCAGTTGTAATTGTAATCTTCTCGATTAAATATCATCAGATGAGGTCCTTTCTTCTATTGTTTAGTGAGGTAATAGTTTTGTTATTAATATTTGCACTGTTCAAAGAGTTACTAATGGACAATTGAGTAGATTAAACTGTCTCACTAAACTTTGTCAACTCTTTCTTTTCTTGTGGATTAGTCAGCCAATTGATGTTTAGCGTCTTTGATGGAGGGTCTACGAAAGAGTCTTTCTGCAATTGCAAGGGTAGGAAGGGGTAAGGCAACGTACATGTGGCTCTACCCAGACATGCTTTGGCCAAGAGCCTTTTGCATTGAGGGTTGATGTTGCTGTACGGGGAAATGTAGACAAGCTCAGTCTGTGGGATAAACTAGAAATAGAAAAGTAACTTGCATTCTTCTTGTGTTTTTCCTCAAAGATCTGTGGCTAGTTTGTTATCAAAGGGTGTCTCATCTGATGACTATAAAACCCAAAGTAGACATGTCAAACATATGCAACAACCAAACATGGCCACCACCAATTAAGCTTAACAAATCTTTTCTGTTGTTCAGAATTTAAAGGAATTCCTCTGTTACGCTGAGGCAGAGGTGCGCTCATTGGCATTACTTTACTCGGGCGTTGTATGTCTAAAATCCCAAGCTTTCTTTGTTGGATCACCTTTTTCCCCCTTTTCCCGTTACCTTGAGCTCAGACTCTTACTTCCATACCAATGTTTTGCAGGGTAGAAATGTTGACGCATTAATTGTCTATTTTGGAGAAGATCCAGCCCGTTGCCCATTTGAACAAGGTAGTGATAAACAGTAATCACTACGGCAAATCAATTACGACTAATTGTGCTAACCCAATTGATTTCTGTGCCTCCAGTTTAATTTTTTGCTGTCGACTTTGAATTTTTTTCATGCTTGTACAACATAAAGAGAGTGAGCGAATAGATAAAATGGAAATGAAAACTCTACAATTATAGATAAATATATAGATTTTCTTTTCTTTTCATTCAGGTGGAACAAGTTGGATATTGATGATGTTTGCTTCATATGCAATATGCTGTAATAATTTTATACAAACTGACTTGGCTTTCGCAAGCGAATTAAAGTGATATTACGTAATAAATGTCGTTGTCATATTGTGGCGTAGTTATTTCGACTTTACTCAACTTCACAAGAATGTTCAACCAAGCACACGAGGAGAACTGCAAGCAGCTTGAGCTTGAGAAGAAGAAAGCTGAGAAGGATTTGAAAAACCAGAGGTTATCAGCGCAAAATGAATCTGATAATTTGGTTTCTAGTCCTTCCAGGAGTGGAAAGATGATGAGATGATTAATTCAAGTGACCCTTCCACAAGACAGGATGGAAGAAAGAAGGATTATGGTTCACGCAGTCGTGGATACAGCAAAGATTGTAATTTTTCTTTCTTCCTTCTTTTTGTTTTCCTTTAATTTCTTGTCCTTCGAGGCTCTTTTTGCTTCTTTTTCCCCCCTTTTTTTTCTTGGTAGTAACCCAATGAGAAATACTGATGTCTGAGCATGCTATTCCACTGGGATGAAATTGACGCATGATCTTTCATGCCATGAAAGTTTAAAGGATACGGATCTTGGTAGATTGTTCGCGTGCGAGTACAGGAATAAAAGTGCATAAATCTCTTCGCTATTTTGCTCGTCATGTCATCTGTGTCGCATCTCTTATTTGGATAGTTTACTCGCTTTTGCAATTGGACAGGCAGAGGGGTAGTCCATATTTTGCAATTTTTGAGCTAAGCTTGTGTGCCATGATTATGAAGAGCCTTTGATCAAGGCTCATGTATTCTTTCTTTCTGTAATACTACAATGAAAATTCACTTGGTACATCTTAGCCTTATGCAGGCTATATTTATTATTTCATACAGGTTGCTTCCGAGATATTACATTTTCATCTCGGAAAAAGTTTTATCCTTGAAATTACGCACATGATACGAAGTACAGAATCATTCAACACATTTAAGCACAAAAACACAGCACGTGATAACTTAAAGTTATAAATCACACGGTAATCGCTTGGAGACCCTTAACCATATGGAAGGACAGGGACTAGAGGCACTCGGACACCCTAGCTTAAGGGTGGTAAATCATGAATTAACACAGGGGATAGGATTGTCTTTAGTCACTAACGAGTATTAGTAATGACAAGATATTTGGGCTTGCAGATTATAAGCCTCTTCGGATAACTCTCGTATGAATTGGTAAGCACGTAGACAAGGGATCTCTTTGGTCTTGCCCTGGGCTACCAATAACCTCTAGCCAAAAAATTTCTCTGGAGCCTCAATGCCCAAATCAAAGGCCTATAGCTCATAATAATTAAAGTATCTCAATCACTACTAGCCTAATGATGGAAAGCTCCTAGTATATGGAATGGAGGTTGCAGGTTGCTCAGGGTCTCACTATCCTCTTTTAGGATAAGTGATTCTATCGGAATCTCATCTAAGACTTCCCAAACCAAAAGCTTATAAACACACAGATACAAGATCTTGGAGTACGCTCCAAAAATAAAATAAAATTATGAAGTGGATATATCATAAGAGATCTTTAGAATTATCCTGGATCACCAAGACGAAAAGATTGTATCAAGAGAAAGGCCTTGGCTTGCCCCAACTAAAGGCATGTAGCTAACAAAAACAGAGGACCGAGGGACCCCGACATATGGCCTCGCATGCGTGGTTTGCATTAAGTATAGAATCAAAATAACTTAAGAAAGCTCTAATGTATAAACAAATTCCAGTAATTCATTGGATCCTCATATTTAAGGAAGCAATGAGGCTAACCTATGACTCTACATATTGACATATAATTGTAC
>ONZE01024327.1:1954-12463 GCA_900322265.1 Macarthuria australis
GGAAACCAAGACCAACTTGAGGCCAAAATCGCAACATGCATTAAAATCCTCGGTGTGAAGGTTTATTAGGGCTTGATTAGAATTAAGTCATATAAGATGAGATCTTTCATTATCATTTGCATAGTGAGTTGTCAAAGTTGACTATGCTTAGTCTTTTGTGGTTGACCTTCTATTGTTTCGTATGGCTAAAGTCGACTCGGTTCCATTTTGTACTCGTACTTGGATGAGTTTGTTGCTCTCTTTGGCCTCCACTCTAAGAGTAATATCTTTATTTATGGTGTGGATTTAAATGTTGTGCAGGCAATTGCAACGGTTACCGAGTTCTCTTCAAGTACCTTACCAGATTCGCTACTTTGGGTATTACTCTAATCATGATCAGGCTCAGATACTCGGATTGTCGTGTGCTTGTGGACATGGTTAATGGTCGCATCCCGTCCTGGGATCCTACTTTTGTCTTTCGTGGGGCGCCTTCAGCGGGCTTGCTGGCTAAAGCTTATTGAGATGATCTTTGTGTCCTGAAGGAGGGGCTTCCAGGAATTAAAGAACAAGATTTGTAAATCAACACACAGATTTACAATGCAGGCCAAGAAGTACTCCGAAGTTAACTTACGGATTCTCTAGTTAAATCAAAAGGTACTCCCAAATTAAACAAAAGGTACGCCAGAATACTTTCAAATTAATAAAGGATACTCTGAAGTACTCCCAAATTAAAAATGGATACTTCTAAGTCTATAATATAAACTTGATCTGTAAAAAAAATTTGCATTGGTAAATAGCAAAACATTTTGAACTAATAAGAATATCTGCCTGTATCACTATACTCCGCTGGATATAGTCACCGGTATTCGAGAACTCTTCAATAGGCTGATTGAAAGAAGAAAAAAAAAAAAATCAAACTAAGGCATTTCCACAAAAGTTTTCTATTATTTCGCTGCATAAGAATCCATGCATCGTTTTAAAGTGAGTTTCAAGTGATCTGCTCAAATGGGTTTCATCCTGAACACCTGATATTCTGACAAGGTATATTGCTGACAGATAGAAACACACGGACACACGGATTCCTTACTAAACATGCTTGAAAAGAAAAACAAAGCCATTACCAAATACAATAACTATTCTCAATGAAAACATGAAAAGCAATAACATCAACACTAAGATCAGCATCAAAACTTATCATCGACTTATCGAGGAGCACCATACAGCTGCTGTGATGCATCATACTGCGGGTAACCTGGTTGAGGTGACACTGTGGTCTTACCATATACACCCGGTGCACCAGCTGGCGCAGTAGCGTAGCCACCGGTCTGAGGAGCCGACTGATCATAACCGGGTTGTTGTGCTGGCACTGGCTGAGCATAACCTTGCTGTCCCACCACAGGGGGGGCACCACTGTAGGCTTGACCAGTAGCATAACCCGATTGATCAACTTGACCCTGGTAGCCATAGGTTGCACCACTAGTAACACCGGCACTAGATTGATCGGTGTAGCCCGGTTGAGCCACTGAAGGGTACTGACCATAACCACCAGTCGGGGGTGCAGCTTGAGGGTAACCACTAGCCGCTTGCGGTCCATACTGAGGAGCCGAGTGCACCCCCTGGTGTTGAAACCCAGCCCCGGGTTGCGGCTGGGTATATCCATCGTGGGTCACAGGAGCCGAGCCATACGGAGCTTGGTACGGTTGAGTTGGTGGGGCCGCGCTTTGACCGTACGGCTGTGGAGCAGAAATAGGAGCTTGGTAGGGTGCGTTCGGAGGCTGAGTGGCTGTTGGAGGGGCGTAACCCTGGGGAGGGGGGGCACCCTGTGACGGCATACCGTAGGGCGGTGGGACCCTATTGTACTGCTGTTGCTGTTGTGGGGGCGCGTAACCTTGTTGTGGGGTCACGTAGCCTTGTCCACCGCCATAAGCCGGTTGCACCGGACCTTGGCTACCGTATTTCGGGTCCCCGTATCCATGACCATAATTTTGAGCAGGCGGCTGGGCGTAGTTGTAATTTGGCTGAGAATGGGCGGGAGGTGGCATGGATCCGCCAGGTGTATGATGACCTGGCATATGCGTAGACTGTGGGGCATGTCCACCTCCCTGTCCATAATGATCATACCCACCACCACCGTGAGGAGTGGGTCCCTGGAGAGGAGGCCGGTGGTCCCAACCAGAGCCGAAATTGCCTCTTGGAGGCCCCTGTGGAGGGTAATTACCGTAAGACTGAGGTGGGTACTGCTGATTTTGAGATGGGTAAGGCCCTCGTTGATTGTAATCGTATGGCGTTGGCTGAGCTGGAGGAGGACCACGGGGGCCCCACTGAGGTGCACCGCCAGGTCCACGAGGACGATAGGCTTGCTGACTGGAGTTGTTGTTTGAGAACTGTGATGATCTCCCAGGCAGCTAGTCAAGTGCAGAGAAGGGGTTAATGGTTGAGATTTGATCCAATCAAGACATGTATAATCAAATATAGACAATACCAATAACAAAGATTAAGAAAAGAAAAGAAAAAAAGAAGAATAATTGATTCCGGATAATGTCAATGGCAATCACAATTCAAAGTAGCTCAGTTATATAACAACAGAACATAGAAAGTATCATAATCGAACTGGTAAGCGAACTCATATCATATTTCAACAATATGTCAATGACAACGGAAGCATCTCTGTCAGCCTTTCACGTCAGTACTTCTAAAATCATAAAATTTTCACAACTGCAAATCAAGAATAACTGGACACATTTTCCACTATATATCACCTAAAGTAGCTCATATTACCACTAAGACAAACAAATGAAATGTATACATACTAGCTTGAAAAATGATCTATAGGCTTAAAAGTCAGCAAAACAGCCTTTCAACAGCTGGAATTTAGTCAATGCTAAACTGGACATAGCAAGTGAAAAATACAAAAGAGAGAGAATAGTGACATAGCAGGAAATGAGCAAGAAAAAGAAACAACGCCAACTATATTTTCTCAGAACAAAGGTAGTGACAAGCCTCAGCAAGGAAGTGTCATGCAATAAGACTCGAAACAAATACATAGACTTCAAGTATACCTAACGATTCGCATTTTCCAAAGAATTGACACGGATCCAGATGATGTATTACAAGCATTAGTGTGGGGGATTATTAACGGGTGTGCCTTCCAAATAGAACGGGGTCGATATTCAACACTCTAATCCACACAAACAAGAAAAGTGTGCTATAGTTCAGTACATGGGGCACTAATCAACCTTTGTCCACACAGCATACTCTTAGTAAAATTAGCATGTTCTGTTAGTCTCAAAGCAATCTTACCAACTAGTACCATCCAGCAAGGGCAAGACTTAACGCCTGATACCTCTCTCTTCCGTGGACGACATTGAAAAGTGATTGCCTATAAGAACACCAAGAAACCAATGCTGGCCGCATATATCTGCATTTTTAAAGCCAACCAGTTCGCAATCGAAACTTCCCAAGACAAATAAAGACATTTTTTGATGGAATGTAAGATTTTTCTAGTTGCAGCAAATGATCTTGGCATGGATCATGTATCATTTCGCAAAACTCTATTGAACGCTACACACAAAATCTCTCCCCTCTAATCATAGTATATCTATATCATAATGAACCCCTCCATAAAACAACAGCATCCACCAACTAACACATGTATATTATCCACCACAAATAAATGCAGTCCTCTTTGTAATCAAGTTCATACGGGTATTCATCGATACAACTCATAAATTCTCATACATAAACCTAATTTCCACTTTGAACAAGTTTGGTAGCTTCCAACTCTATTATTATAGCAACCTCAAGAAGACAATGTTTCACTCATAATTTGCAAATTTGACTCTTGTAGAAGTAAATCTTCATGATTACTAATTCGGACCACAGAAAAGTAAATCCAGAACAACAATATAAGCAGCAGAAGTTCTTACAGCAGCTCATTAAAGTCAAATTGGTAAATATTTTCGAAAAACATGTACAAACATAATGAATATAGATGAGTGAGAAAGTTACAGCATTCGATCAAACTTAAGTCAGAAGTGGGCAACAAGATGGCTCTTTCTAAGATAACAAGAGATAAACCACCAAGACGAAACCTTGTGGTGTATTGTGGAAAAAGGAGGGAAGAGGAGGACCCATCAAGTGAAACACTTATCAGGAGCAATCGATGCTAAAATAAAAATACAAGTTGAAATCCACATAAGCTACATTCGTAAAGGTCATCCTCAACTAAAAGCTACACCCATGCATCTAAGAAACCATCAGTCATTACTAAAGTGCTTGCAATTTGTTCAAAAAACTTACAAAGGTCAAGTACAAAAAACATGACATAAGTCAATCAAGTGTCCAAATTTTACCTCACCTTTAATCAAGAAATCAAAACGTTCTCAGCATGCAAGGAAATTATCTATCACTCATACATCAAACGAAAGCAAACTATAAGTTTGATGAAACAAGGAAATGCCATGCAATAAGACTCGGAACAAATACCACATACTTCAAGTCTACCTATTTCCGAGTAATTGACACGGATCTTGATGATGTATTACAACTATTAGTGTGGAGCGTAATTAACGGGTGTGATTTCCAAATATAATGGATTTGATATTCAACATTCTAACCCACACAAACAAGAAAAGTATGTTATAGTTCAGTACATGGGGCATTATACAACCTGTGTATACACGACATACTCTAAGTAAAATTATCATTTTCAGTTAGTCTCAAAGCAGTCTTACCATCCAGTACCATCCAGCAAGGGCAAGACTTAACGCCTGATAACTCTCTCTTCCGTGGACGACATTGAAAAGTGATTGCCTATAAGAACACCAAGAAACCATTGCTGGCCATATATATCTGCCTTTTTAGAGCCAACCAGTTTGCAACCGGAACTTTCGAAGACAGATAAGGACATTTTTTGATGGAATATAATATTTTTCTAGTTGCAGCAAACGATCTTGGCATGTATCATTTCGCAAAACTCTAATGAATGCTACCCACAAAATCTATCCCCTCTAATCATAGTATATCTATATCACAATGAACCCCTCCATAAAACATCAGCATCCACCAACTAACACATGTATACTATCCATCACAAATAAATGCAGTACCCTTTGTAATCAAGTTCATATCACTATTGATCAATACAACTCATAAATTCTCATGCATAAATCTAATTTCCACTATGAACAAGTTTGGTAGCTTCCAACTCTATTACTGTAGCAACCTCAAGAAGACAATGTTTCACTCATAATTTGCAAATTTGACTCTTGTAGACGTAAATCTTCATGATTACTAATCCATACTATAGAAAAGTAAATCACAGAACTACCAAAAAAGCAGCAGAAGTTCTTACAGCAGCTCATTAAAGTCAAATTGGCAATATTTCCCAAAAGCATGGGTGAACATACTGAATATATATGAGTGAGAAAGTTACAGCATTCAATCAAACTGATGTCAAAAGTGGGCTTGACATGCAAAATGATGGGACTTTTTAAGATAACAGGAGAAAAACCACCATGATGGAACCTTGTGGTGTATTGTGGAAAAAGGAGGGAAGAGGAGGACCCATCAACTTAAATGCTTATCATGAGCAATTGGTACTAAAATAAAAACACAGGTTGAAATCCAAATAAGCTACATTCGTAAAGGTCATCTTCAACTAAAATTTACACCCATGCATCTAAGAAACATCAGTCATCACTAAAGCGCTTGTAATTTGTTCACGATATTCACATAGGTCAAGTACAAAAGATATGAAATGAATCTATCAAGCGTCCAAAATTTACCTCATCATTAATCAAGAAACCAGAAACCAGAACGTTCTCAGCGTGTAAGGAAATCATCTATCACTCATGCATCACATGAACGCAAACTATAAGTTTGATGAAACAAGGATGACACACTTAGAAGTCCTATGTTGCTCAATAAAAATGGGGGGTGCACACAGTAGGGCGATATCGAAGCAAATGTAATAGCTAAATTATATAACACACAACAGCTGCAGAATATGGGCACTGAGTACCTGATTCATAACCTCATTAATAAGCTCTTTGGCCATTTCAACCTGCTTCTTGTCGCCAGTCACTTTCACCTTCTTATCTTTAGATTGATCTCCAGGGAAATTCTGAGGTATTAACTATGGGAAGGGGAAAAAATACAAACATATATATAAGCAACTATAATTTGTTTAGTAATAGGTGTTATCATCAACTGCTCTTAGCTAGTCCATGAAACCAAACCAAGTCATGAGTTACCAAGTACCTGGATTCGGGCACCTGATCTTGTCTGCAGATTTCTAATTGTCTCCCCACCCCTTCCTATTATTAAACCAACCTGCATACACAAATACAATTTTCAGCCCATAATCACTTGAAAGTCAAGAAAAGAATGACAAAGGAAAGAAACCTTATTCAACTTTATTTACCATACGGACAGAAATAGATGCTTGTCAAAAACTTCTGTCATTCAGCGTTTGAACTTAGATTAAAAGTGCCGAAAAGAGACTGTCAAAGTGTAGAAAGCAAATTGGTAGAAAACTTTCAAGTGTCCATTTGTTTGGTTTGAATTATAGGGAGAGGACAGCCCCCGTGTCTGACCTATTCAATCAGGTGGGGAGCCCAGGGTTAAAGCCAGGGAAAGGAGTTGAAATCCGACTTGGGAAAGCAAATAGTTGGCGCTCACACAATATTCTAAACAAGTGCGGAAAGTTTTACTCCTCAAGTATCGAACCCGGGGCAGTGCGCACATGGAATGCTATGCACAGACCTTAAACCAACTGAGCTAACGCCAGACTGGTGGAAAAATAAGAAAATTGGTCAAACCTACTAAATCGTGATCAATTTATTCATCGTTTCACATTTAGACAAATTTATACAATAAAAAAATGAAACCAAACAGTGTAAAGATAAAAATTACTTTGTCACTGGGAACATGTATCTCAATTTCTGCAGATCCAGCAGTCATTGTAGCAGTGAATCCCCTAGCCACAAGGGAAGGTGAGCCTCCTGCATCGGCCTGCGAAAATAAACGTGGTGGTCATATACATGTCTATCAGACAACAGCAGGAGAAAAAGTCACTCATCAATGGCCAAAATGGCTACAAAACACTCACATAATGGCCAAAAAGTCTCCTGCATAGTCTCTAGTTTTAGCAATTTGGTTCTTGTGATATTAAGATAAGAGTTTGGATGGCCGAAATTCTTTCTAAAGTTCTTCCCCGAGAAGAATGTCAAACGACCAATATCGCATGTAAAGCCACAGACCAGTGCCACGGTAATAAACATGCTCTCTCTATCGCGGTTTTTTGTTATTTCCTTATCGAGATGTCCCAAAATTTTACATGCTTGCTGTATTTAGTCATTGTTATTCTCCTTATCATGCTTAACCTAAAAAGAACAATTGATCAAAAAGAAAAATAGAAAACAATTTGACAAGTTTATTGAGTTTGACAATAATTCCACGTCCCGTTAAAGTTTAGTATTCCCAAAGATGGACAAAGGGTTGGGTAGGGTATCTTTCAGCAACAATGGGAGTCCCAAGTTGCCAATAAATGAATCTTCTAAAAAATCAGTTAGTAGAACATGGTAAGAAGTAAAAAACTGATAAAAGAAGTTGCTAATTTGACCACTAGATAAGATCTCTTAAACACAGCAAGGGAAAGGGGGGAAAAACCAACAGCAAATAACTAGGAAGAGTAGTTGCAACAAACAAATGAGGAAAAAAAGGGACAATGAATAATCTTTGAAAAGTCAACTACACACACCTCTGCTATAACATCCTTAATCAGTTTTTCAGCCTTCTTTAAACTTTCAAGGGTTCCCACAAGCTCGACTGGCCTAGTAGCAGAATTTGGATTAGCGTCAGCGTCTCTAGTGATTTGAATTTTGGCCCCAGAATTTATCTGCAGATATTTTATTGTCTCTCCAGCTTTGCCGATAAGAACTCCAACCTGCAACACATTTTGTGAAACCAAGAATGAGAGGGCATTAGTATACCATTTTCACCAAAAGCATTGACTGGATCTATAAGTGGAAACATGAATATGGTCAAACCAACAATACACACACAAACACACACACACATATATATACATATATATATAGCCACGATGCCAAACAAGGCTTTTAAAGATAGAAGATCTTAAATATGTCTTATCTATCTATAGTTAAGTTCCCAACTCACAAGTAAACCAGCCACGCTACTTAAATGAAGATAAAGTTATCTTAAGTCAAGCAGTTTATGCTCCACAAATGCTACTTACAAAGAGGGTTTGTATTTCTAACCAGACCAGCTGGAAGAAAATGGCCTCTACTTCATCATAGTAAGATTAGCTGATTTATTCAGTGCCCTAACTATTGGCTCTGTAGCAAGTATCCGTACTTTCAAGATTTAACGACATCCGTGTAAAACATGGCAGCTGATATATGAAGCTTTCATAGCAGGATAGACATTCAAGCATCCACCACAAACCAATCTGAGAAAATTACGATATCAACTGCAACACATTCTCAACCTATTGCAAATGGGTGTATGAAAAAAAATCAATCAAATCATTTTTTATATTTAATTCCTTGCATATGGGTATATGCATTCACTCCGGTGCAAAGCATCACTAATTAATCATCTGTACTAGCCACCACGCCAAAGACCAGGCATGGCCTCGGGTGAGAATGAGTCATAACCTAAAACTCTTCACTTCCCTTTGTGAAGTGAGGCCACGAGTATATGGTGGTGCCCCTAGGTAGTGAGATAACCATTAGACATGCCTCTGGTCGATTTATCAGCTGTATATCAGGACCCCAATCTCCTATTCTCTAATGGCTATGAGGACTGTAGTGTTAACTCCTTCAACAGTTACACAAGTAGCCACTCAAATATGCATTGACGGGCACACAAATCAGCTCAAAATCTGCTAGGTGAACACCTCCTTGCACTTGAATCAAAATCTATTCTGAGATAACTTTACACTACTATTATTCTGGACAAAGAAAAGATGGCTGGCTTGCATGTTTATTATTTTTACCAGATAGAATATTCGTCAGAAGATTGATTTTTAAGTGGAATTATGGGTCAATGGTTGTTGTTGTTGTTTTACATCAATATTGGCAGGGTTAGATAAGCAGCAAACTCTAACTCCTTCACAATATTATACGCTTCCTTTACACAGTCTTATCAAAAGAACTCAATAGTACAAATGTATCCAGGATGAAATACATGAATATCAAATGGTCAGCAAAAGAGAGAAACATGACATAATGATAAGCATAAACAAAGTCACCTTATTATTAGGAATCTCAATTCTTTGAGACATGGTTCTAGTTCCAGCTCCCGGATGATGTTGACCAGAAACTGCAGGATCTCCTTGTTCTACCACTTCACTGGTAGGCTCATGAACTTCATTTCCACAAGGCTTGTCGGCATTTTCCAACTGGTAATTCTCGTCAGAAGGCATTTGAGCATCTTTACCCTCAGAGTTACCATCTTGGGTATCCACTTTTTGCTCATTCTCTGAGACGAGCTGAACTCCATTAACTTCTTGAAGAAGTCCACTCGTGTTCTCGTCACCCCCAACCTGATTATTCACAGTTGTCTCAGCCTCCGCCACAGCTGCTACTGTATCAGCATTCTCCGCAGCATGGTCGTTATCCTTGTCAGGCTTGTGTCCATTCTCACTAGCTACATCACGCCCCAACAAAATAACACAAAGTTGGTCACAAAAATGCAAGAATAAGAAACCATAATATGGACAAGTCCTTTCTTTCAAAAAAATATGGACAAGTCCTAGGAAAACCCCAACAAACTAGGTAACATTACTGTACATCATCGGTTCTATACCTATTTTTCTCTATTCCTGGAGAACAGGGGTACTAATCAGTAAAAATGAAAATGAAATCAACTTGAACATGAAGTGAATATCGTAACCAGAACAGCTCTGCTCTTTCTTACAACAATTTGTACAAATTGTCCAGTTGAAACGAGTGTATTTCGATATACAAACATAGGGGCAAAGGGAGAAAATAAACATTGCAAACTACCAAGCTCCCCAAAAGACATAAGAGAAGAGCTCGACTTCGGGGAATAATTAGGGCTTAAAAAAGATTGTATTAAACCGCCCCCAAAAAGACATAAGAGAAGAGATCAACTTATGGAAATAACTTAGGGCTTAAGAAAAATTGTATTTCCTACCCCCCCCAAAAAAAAGAGAACTTTGACTTCCCATTATGATAAAAGAAAAGCGACAAAACAAATGACAATTTACTGATGAAACTTCAACAAAAGTTCTACAGAAACATTCAAAGAAGACGGTAATATTAAAAAGAATTCCAGAAACCAACCCCATATGGAACTCCTAACAGTTCAAAAGAAAAATTCCAAAGAACAAAATTTTGCGAGCTTAACAGTAAAGCAGTTCGAAAACAATCACTGAGTGCAAACAAGGAAACACAACAGTAAGGTTAGAATTAGACGCCAAGAATGAGGTGCATGATAGAACCATTATAGAGGGCTGATCCATTTGTGGAAGTTAGAAAT
>ONZE01024821.1:2597-13951 GCA_900322265.1 Macarthuria australis
GAACGTAGATCTCATTTGGTACAAGGTAATAAAACAGAGAAATGGTAATGAAGATGTATCTTCAAATTGGACAGCATTCTGTGGACACTCACATCAACCACAACTAGCATGTGATAATGAAATGCATTTTATTCACATTTGATAGGTGGGCGTGATTGGTTACGGAAATTAAGGAAAATTAATTTATTCATTTCCTTGAACACTCATCAATTCATACCAAATGAGACATTATGTGATATTTATTACATTTACGCAAATTCTTGTATACACTAGGTGTAGATTCTACACCATGAAAATAGTACCACTAGTATAACTTGAGAGTACCTCTCCTAACTTAAAAAATTTATATTAATTTGATAGTACCATTATTATAACTTGAGAGTACCATTGCTATAATTTGAAAGTACCATCTCATTAGCTTGGGAGTACCATTAATTATCATTGTATAAGTTTATGCCATACACCAAGTCCATCCAAGCCATGCTGTTACATTTATTACAAATTCTGTCCAGTTCTTATTGCTAAAGCAATAGAATTAAGGAGTGTGATGGACATTAAAGATTTTATGCAAATTAGCCACTTTTTCAATAGTATCCATTATCCACAAAGCCAGCAAGCAAGGAATAACTTCACATCTCCATTTATTTCCAATAGAATCGCTACTTTAACAAACTAACCTCCATAGCCTACGCCCTTTTTAAAAGAAATCTTCATTGTCAACTCAACTCAATTTTATACGTAAGCCCGACAATCCGATAAAAACACTCAGACTCTATTTCTGGAAAGTGGAAACCATCCCCAAGATGCAGCTGCCAAGTCCCGTAACCTATTCCTGTTTTCTGTTTTACCTCTAGTCCTACAGTGCATCTGCCAAGTCCCGTAACCTAAACAATAAACCGCATCATGGAAGAATACAAACTAAAGTGGCAGTTGGCATCTCTTAAGCACAAATTCCCCATTATATGTAATTTTAAGAAAATGGGACTTTTAAAATAAGGCTGCCAATGAAATTTAAACACTGCCAGACATACATAGCTGGTGCCTGTGCAATTTTCCATGGTCATATGCTGTTCCAATTTCACCAGCCTATAACAAGTGCCAATTTAGAAGATGATGTAGTCATGCATTGTCTGGTTCCAAGTTTTACAGATCCCGACATGATTAGATTAGCGGCATTAGGTTCCACTCCCTAACAAGCATTTCAATAGCCACATTCTCTTTTCTTATATCAGATTCCTATTCTAAGGCGCCATAAACTACAATTGTACCAGGACTAATTCAATCCTTCCAACCACGCCATAAACTACACGGAATAGTTTAGCTTATACAATTTTTCTTCATACACATGCGTTTTCTAGAACGCAAGGTCCTAATCATAGATTAGGCTTGAATCGTTGACCTCAGTACCCCAAATTTTGGGCACTGAAAACTAGAACTTAATCCAAGAACTCAATTAAGAGTGCTGCAACACCATATAAGTAAGAGTCTTTATCTTATCCTAGTTTATAATTCTTTTGATTCCATCAACTCAGGAAAAGAAATGGGCAAAAATACTAAGCAGCAATTTTTGCAGTGATTGCTTTTCAATCAAAATTATATGCTTGAAATAGTGTTGGGAGTGGGTTTGTAAACCTATCAAGGTGTATTGCACAGACACAACCATTCCACTTGAGAGTCCTACAAACTACAATAACTAAATTACCACCTACGATAAAATAGAGAAAACACAACTATATGAAGTTCAAGTGAACAGTATGAGTTTTAGGCTTTCTTTCATGATAGAATTCCAAATATAGTAATATAGAATACTGCAAGAATTATGAATCAAAGTTGATGTCTGTATTAAAGGGACTCTTAGTATCAAGACTTCTGTTTTCTGTTTTACCTCTTCAATTTTAGTAAACGATGACGCATATGAGTACTTACCTTGTGACCATTGGCATTGCAGTGCTCTACAATGTGACGCGTGCCATATGCAATACCTTGGACTGCGGCAAGATAGAGAAGAGCAAGTTGCTTTTCACTTGTCTCAAGTGTGAGACCACAAACCATCCCTTTTGCAGTAGGATCTGCAATAGGAGACCTATGCCATCGCAAAATAAATCACTGGCCTAAATTCTGAAGTACTCCCTTTGTCTCACAATAACTGTCTTAGTTTCCATTTTTATCTGTCAAAACAAATGTCCATTTATAAATTTAGACAATTTAGTAACCCTGTATTCTCATATTACCCTCAAATTTTTTACTTTGTTTAATACTCCACTAATACCTATATTAATACCCACATTGGAACTCTCCTACTTCCTCTCATACCTTCACTACCACATTGGAACTTTCCGTTTGGACTTTCTCTCACCTATATCTCCCATCTTATTGAAAAATTATGAGGGGTAAAATGGGCAAATAAAAGGTTTCTTAATATACGGGTAAAACACGATTAGGATAGTTCTTGTGAGGCCGAGGAAGTACTATTTCAGGAAATAGGAATCAAGAACGCGAATAATCTACTCTGGATGTGTACCTGTTCCCATGAAAGTCAGGAAGGACATGCATATCCTTTGTCAATGCAGAAAGAAATGGAGAATTAAGCTCCTCCATCATTGATTCCACAATCTTGTTCAGAAGCGCAAACACTGTGGTGCCTGGAAAATTAAATAAATCAACACGAGGCATCATTCACAGAAAATGAACCCAAAAAAAGGGGAAAATGGCGATTACACTAAGCAAGATCGAGCAACCAACATTAAAGCATGGGTCTAGGGCCGGGCTTGGGTCTCATCATACCTTGAGAAGCAGCACGATTTGCAAGGTGAGGAGAAGCTGAGTGGTTCTCAATTATGTAATCTAAGAGTGCCCCTGTAGCACTTTGCCCACCTTCTGTGAGCCAATATTGAGGTACCATTGCTGAATAATGCAAAAAAGGAAAATGCAGTCACCACTCCAGCTAAGAAATTAAAGATGAAATAGGCAACAAATTAGCAACTATCATAAAATTAGTCTTCCACAATAACACATACTTATTCCTTTCATTTGTAATTAGAGAATACTAAATGAAAAATCAATCTTATTTCATCCAACCGCACAATATTTCCGTGCATCTTCCACACAGAAATCTCAAACAACCTTCACATAAGTTCAGACTTTTTTATTAGCGATAACCTTTTTACATGGTATAGCTACCTCAAAACGCAAATTCTTCTGTAGACTACATTTATACCATAGACCATGGACGAGTATCCCTGTACCCCTGTTAACTTGAGAGTAACCCCTGTTATAACATGAGAGTACCCTCTATTATAAATTGGGATTGTAACCCCTCGTTAACTTGGGAGTACTCCAAGTCATCTTTGTGTAGGTTTACATCATAGATTTGATGTACGCAAGCCAGGCTGAACTCAGAAAGCTTTTCCTTACCGTACAACATATTAAGATCTCAGGTTGCTATGGCACAAGGCAGGAATTATGGCAGACATTGTTCATTAAGATATTAGCCGTCCATTTTAACAAGGCTACTACAGCAAGAGAAGAAACCATAATCTATAAAAGCAAAATGATGCATGAGTAAATGGAAGTGTACCGGACCAAAAGGGGCCCCAAACACCTGGAACGAACAATTTGCTCCGAGATATAGCCATATGGCAAGTAGACGTTCCACAGACCAAGACCATACGGTGGCAAATTCCTTCATCGCCATCAGCTGGACAGATTCAGTTCTCTTGTCAGACAAAGTATAGCTTGTAGGCTAACACGATTGTGAAAGGAGCAAGCAATATGTACCCTCAGATTCAGAATCAGGCGTTGGAACACTTTCCATGACTCCGACCCCACCAGCATGGGCATCAATCAAAGATGTTCCTACTGGAGTACCCGCCTGCAAACCTAGTTCCTATAACACACAAATTCCTGCAAATTGAGTGTGAAGCCAAAAAAAAAAAAAAAAAAAAAATCATCTATAATATTACACGAACTCCCCTCCCAAGACCACCAAAAGGATGTAGCCATATAATATGTTAAAATGGACCTCAATTAAGCGCCACTTGAAATCAATGTGAATTCTTCAGTACAAAGTTCTTGCCTTCGCAGCAGTTGGTGTTAGGCCAGAGCCCAAAGGATGCCCAGGGAAAGCTACACTTCGACCTGTCGATGAATCCAGAGAGCAGACTTAGGTCTGTCAGACACACAACGGAATTATACACCCAGAAGAAGAAAAAATTAATTTTTTGAACAGAAAAAGGTTAAAACTAATTTTTAATACATTTATACTAAACATATGCCAATCTCATTATCTCAACCAATAGAAGTCTCGAGATGTCAAACAAGCCAAACGACGTTGTTTTCTTCATTTAGGAAATAAATAATCAGTGGGACCCCTTTTTTCCTCTCGCCCTTCCCCCTTTCCAGTCCACCAAAATTCTCCACCACCAAGCCACTTTCTCCCTCGGTCCCAACTCCACCCTAACCCCAGTACCCATGCACCTCTCTCTTTCTTCCCTTTGACTCCCCTCCCTCTCTCCCTTCACCGAAAAACTCTCTTCCCCTGCCACCGTCCTTCCCTCACTCTTAAACACAGATTCGTCAATACTACGCAAAATCAACCCTTTCCCATTAATTCTCACCCAATTTTGACAAAAGCCCCTGCATTAATCGCTTAAAATTGAAAAATATAATGGTCTACATATTTTTGTTTACATAGAAAGGGAGAGATATCAAGTGATGGTGTTGGTTGTGAGTTGAAGTTGAAGCTTAAAATCCTTCACTCTTCTCTCTATGATTGATCTGGTTGTTACTTCAGCCTAAAAATGATATTTTGTCATTTTTTTGGGATTGATATTTTGGCCGCTTTGGGATGGAATAGCAGGAAATTGGAATTGGTGAAGAATGGGTTGAAGTTGTCGGGAGGAACCATCTTCATTTATGCCATGTTTGGATGGGGGTATCTTTGTTAGGGCCTAATAAGGAGCTTAATCATTTGGAGATCTCCAATGACATGGACTAACCAATGGAATACTTTCATATTTCCAAAATCTTGATGTTTAGAGTTTCCAAGCTTCACCACCGGCCACATTAAATAAGCTTTGAGAAGTGTTAGTGTTGTAATAAAGCCTATAAATAAGCCATAGTTGTATGCCTCAAGCATTCAAATCAAATGAAGAAACAATACACTTTTAGTGTTTAAGATTTATTTCCCTTTCCTTGGTGGTGAATATGTATCCTTGATTTCCTACTCTATCTATTTCTAGAGGCGTTTATGTATCTAGAAACTAGAAAGTGCATAGACTATATTGTTGGTGTGGCCTTCCAACGTGGTATTTCTGCCAAACTATTCTTTTGGTCCTACCTATACTTCCTATAGTGTCAAATTGGTATCAGTTTGGTATCAATCAGTTTGGTATCAGTCTATCAGAGCAAAGGTTCAACGAACCTAGGTGAATTCCTCTAGTCGTGGAACCAAAAAAGCCTCCACTTTGGAATCTTCATCCTTAACTCCACAATTACCACTGCTCCATAAACTCCACTTAGCCAAAATCTTCGGCTCCAAAGTATCATCACAGCTCAGCCAACCACTAAATTTTACGCGCCACCACTTTGTTGCCACCCCAACTACCACGTCGGCCAGCCACCATGGCCTCTATCTGTTACCTTAATCCCATCTAGCAAGCAGATCACCTCCATCACTATTGTTGAGTCTCTGCCATCGTCGATTACACTTTCCAGACTTCTCAGATTTTTACTCCTCTTAATTTGTTTCTTTGAAAGCCTCATAGTTCAGAAAAACTTGGTTTTAAATTGAATCCTCTGAGGAACCCATCAAATTTTTGTTTTTCATTCCCTGCTTGCCCTATTCTCTTATCTTTACTTCCCTGTATTGCTCCCATAGTTCCAGTAAGGCTAAGACTTTTTGTCTCACTCCCCAGGCCCACTTGATTAAGCCTTTTAGTGCACCAAGTGAGGATTGCTTTTGTTATTTCTTTAGCGAGTCATGTGAATGTTACTCCTTTTACTTTTCTTAGTGGTTAACAACTACCATTTCTTTATATGAAAAATCGGTCAATAAAAAGTACTCAAGACGACATGATAGAGTAAATAGCTGACTATATCATGTCCATGATGCTTTAGTTGATATTTGGAAACTTCACACGCCACTCTGACAATTGGAAACTTCAACTGGTTTGACTAATTCCAAAGTAGATGACCAATCGGATACATGCCAAAGGAGGATTTTTGTTGCAGGAAAGAATATTACTCATACTTAAGTAACTTGGAATGTCACTTTGTCTTAAAATCCAATCTTTAAATTTTTTTGATGAAGATGACAATTTATTCAGAGAAGAAAGCCACGAAGATGAATTGGCACCAAATGTCATCTGGGTTGAACCCCGCACTTCAACATTGAATCCACCATTTTTTAGGATGAGCCTAAAGTTGTTCATTAGGACCAACCTCTAAGTTTGTCGTTTCATTCACCATTGCAAATGATGAACTCATGCAAGAAGACAAGAATGTAGAGCTATCATCATTGCAAGTGTCAATCAAAGCTCCCTATAAACATCCTTTTGACTATGCTCCTGTAATTAGAATCTACTGCAATTTCAAGTTGTTCATATGGTGAAGTACAAGATTGAGACGTAATCATAGTCCTGTGACAAATCCTTTTTATCAATGTGTTTGCTCTTGGTTTTACATTATTGGAATGACAAAAACTCAAGGATGAGTTTTTCCCAACAAAGGGAGTTTGACACAGATTAAAATGGGATACCCAATAAATATGACTTTAGACCTCCAAGAATTGACCAAGGAGGAATTTTATATGTCCAAAAGCTTGACGGTTGGAGTTTCCAAACTTCACCACATTCCACGTTAAATAAGCTTTGAAAAGTGTTCCACAGAGAAAGCGTTTTAATAAAGCCTATAAATAGGCCATAGTTGTAATACCGTATCATCTAAGTTGCCTTCCAACATGGTGTTTCTGGCCAAACTCTCTTCTTTTCCTACCCCTACCAGCACGGCGTCATCCAAGTTATCCTAACGTAAAATTGATGCTTATCTAAAATTATGGTTTTCGTTTTCTCTCCACCAATCAGATTTTTTCACTTATCATATTCCAGTTCTAATGTGTTGTTAATTCCTTTTGCTATTTTTGGATTATTTTTTTTCACAGATTGAATTTCCTTGCTTCCTTTTTGATAGGTTCTTTCATTAATAAACTATTCTAAAGTGTGAATTTCTTCTGACAATGTTATCGATTTTGCCACAGAGGAGAGGTGGAGGGAAAGGAGAGAAAATGAAGCATACTACAAGGATGGGAGAGAGGTGGAGAGAGATGGTAGCCGGAGAGTTAGGGGGCATGGGTGTTGCCCAATTCTATTGGCAGTGAGGAGAGGGTGGCAGGACTAGGAGGGAAGAAAGGTTTAAGGGGAGAGGTTACTGGGAGGAGAAACATTTTGGCAGAGGAGGGCGAAGGGATGGAAGTAGGAAAGGGGGCAAATGGGGTATTTTCATAGTTCGTTCACTTGAAAGTGATTGCTACATCTACGTCACTTAAAATAACTTTTTAACAATATTGTATCATATATCTATTATTGAAAAATGGGGCTACCCCTTTGTTTGGCTATAAAGTTCAACATAACTCAGTGAGATTTTCCTTCTAAATAAACGGATGTATAGCGGAAGAAGGAAGTAACTTTTTAGATATCAGGAACGATAATTTGACTAGTTTAATCTTTGAAGTTATTCATTAAGCTAAATGAAAATCTAACAAAAAATCTCAAGCTCACTTTTGAAAACCATAAGTTAACAATCGATGCATATTGTTTCAGTGATAAACCACAACTTTTGAAATTGTTACTCAAACACCAATGTTATTTACCACGCATGCAACAAGTTTTTTAGGTCCATATAATATTAAGTATGGCAGTGCGAAAAGGTTTAGGTAAAACATAAAGAAAAAGGTTAGGTGAAAAATAAACCATATTTAAGTATTAGCACATATCACACAAAACGATAGCATGAAGTATACCGATCTTAGCATGATGTCCATCCATCAAGTCACCTAAGCCAATCTCCTCCCAAAAGTCATCATCCCAACCACAAGCTTCCATATCACGGGAATCTTTCTCATTTAATTGCTCGAGGTGTGCGTGACCAAGATAAGTCCACTTGCAAACAGTGGTGCATAGGCTCCTTGTATCATCACCAGTTGCCCTAGAAGAAATGTTTTAAATTAGATTTAGGCATATGTTCAATCGAAACGAATACAACAAGACGACCAAATACCTGTAAGACAACCAATCACTCAAGTCCATCCAACGAAATGCCATTGACCAGGACTCTTTAAGATTTTCTTTCACCCACAAAAGCTGCAGATCAACACTATCAAACATCATGTACGACACAACTCACAACTCGTATATATTAACCAAATTTGAGGAAGAAAGAAAGAAAGAAAGAAATTATTTCATACACTGCTGATTCTTGTTAAAACATTTGTTTGTACAGAAGGATCGGGCCAACAAGATATTCCCAAAGAGAGGATATCCACTAATTACATTGTCTCGGAACAACATAAATGTGATATCCCCAAAGAGGTCAACATTAGTTTAGTTGGATCAATGCAAAAGAAATCGGAAATTTCACCCCAAATTATGTGATATGTAAGAGCTGAAGGTGAGAGAAAGGATTCATTATGGAGATAAGGCTGAGGCAGAATTAAAGTGGCAGATATGTACGTCTAAATTACACGATGGAAAAAATTGATACTTCATGGACAAAACTGAGGACAAGGCGAGCCTCACAATGACGAAAACAGTTAACAAAATGCTGCAAATATAGAGAAGGGGAATGACATGGCTGCTAAAACACTTGAAACCACTTTCTGAAAACCAACTCGTTTGGCCGTCAAAAACCTACTGCCAGCATGGAAAAATGAATAAAAAGTGGTCACTTGCAATCTTCGCAAGGTGTATTTCATAGCAGAGAAGTCCGAAGTATTACGTCAAAGCGAATTGCAAGGCATAGGTATGCCCTTCTTCCATGAGAGTAAGTATACTTGAAGCCCAAAAGCTTGTGAACACATTCAACAGAGGGGACAAGGGACAGTTAACTGGCACCAGTGCTGTTCAAGAAAAAGGGAGAGATAAAAAATGAGGCAAGCCTCCAGCAGAGGAGGTAGCGTGACTCTTCCTAAAGCATGTGTATCAGGCAAACATGTCACAAGGTACTTCTAAATCTTGCAACACACACATGCATGGCTTTCGGGCCGGTCCGCCCGGAAGCCTGATGCGGCCCAGCCTAGTCGGGCTTCGGGCCGGGCTCAAGGATATTTTTAAAAAGACCGGGCCGGGCTTGGGCTTTTAAGAAAAAGCCCGAGCCCAGTTTAAAATACTTTTTCTATTTTCTTTGTGTGTGTATTTTTAAAAAGAAAAAAAATTAAATACACCGGGCCGGCCCGGAACTGGGGATGGGCATCAAAAAAATTTCAATAACCCCGCCCGGCCCAACCCGTTTTAAAATTGGGACGGGCCCAATGAACAATAAAAGCCCGGTTGGGCCGGCGCTGATGAACAGTAAAAGCCCGGTCGCCCGAAAGCCTTGCTTACATGTGAACTCTTAAAAATGTTCCCAATGAATGAAAATGCTGACAGCCATCTCTCATTCGAGCTTCCGTATAAGATTTAGGCAACATAAGAAAGTGTGACATAATAAGGCACCTTTGGTGGCTCCATCTCAGGGGAAAGGGATCCCCCACAGTAGTGCAATACAGGTGAGTTAGAGGCATTAATCCGTTCAGCTTGCTTCACAGCTCTATGGTCCATCCACACTATAACATTTCTTCTGGAATCACCACTCCAGGAAACTGTAACTGGGGACCCATCGGCATCTATAGCAACTGCAGCAAAGAAACCACTTCAGGTGATAATTTGATAGGGACCGAGTAAGTAGGGTATTTTAAGGACTTATTAAATAAATGAGGGTATGTTTTAGATTTAGGAATATTGATAGTTATCTTTTAGCTTCTGGTAGTGCCACGTGATTCCTTAGTATTGGTTGTCTATTTAGGGTAAATTAAGAGCTATCCTACAAATAGTTCTCTTGACTGTAATGAAAGAATATGGACGAAATGAATGGATTAAGTATTTTAGTCTTATCGTAATTCAATTTTCATGATTAACAAGTAAATATAGCAAGCAGAGATTGTGCATAAAACGCTTAACAGACCAAGAGAACATGTTGCCGCAAATCCAATCCCCACTACTTCTTTTCCATCAACATTCGCAAGCGAGCAGGCTGATTTCACAGATGCACACACAGCATGCCATATATCGGTTGAAGATTGCTGGTTAAGAGAAGGAAAACAAATCACTTTACGAAAAATATAGGGAAGAGGTTAAGCAATAAACAGATGATAACGTTAGAGACAGAAAATGTGTTACATAGCCTCCTCATAAATAGGTCAAGAAATCTCGTTATAACGGTGTGAACACGCTCTTGCTTCATTTAGGAATTAGAAAACCACTTTCTCACCTCAATACAGTCACCCTCCTTCCAAATTTGTATCGGACTGGTACCAAAACCTAGAAGCTTCCCTTTCTCATCAAATAAACCTGTATGGGTAACAGTTGGTTAGAAAGAATCCATGATAAGAGACCAGATACAAGTCTTAGACTTTGAAATCACAACTGCGGAAATTCTTCATACTTCCCTAAACCGTATATTAGAAACCATGAAAGGTAGCACTTGTATGAGCTTTATTACACATTTGAGTCATCTTGAGTGACCTTCCTTTTATCTGAACCCACATCCATATTGTCAAGACATCCAAGTTTGTGATGCATATTGATTTCTCTTTTAATTTAGGCTACGGTCATGATATCATTCTCCATTACATGCTAAGACTTCCAGCAAAAAGATGTCACAAATGACAAAGGCCATTTCACAGTGGTTATCTGCATTTTTTGTATTGTCTTATTTACGATATCCACTATAAATGCCTCATGGGGATGATGACATATGAAAGCTTACAACTGTTTGATGCATGGAAACGGAAGAACAAATTCAATCCCAGATATTTTCATCTATTTTTTTAAGGGGCAATGACTAATAGGTACCAAATAACTTTCATAATTCCTAATAGGTGTTATTGAAAGAATCTTCGTCAAAATGCCAATACAAAAAGTGAACCTATTAGGAAGTAAAACTTCGAATTGGTACCAGTCATTATCCCTTTTTTTAACAAATCGAACCAGCAAAAACTTTGGAGTTCTTGTTTCCACATATATGTAGGAAACAAGGAATGAATATACGCAAGCTTTCAACAATTCTTGTTTCCACATATATGCAGTTCTTACTTTACTCTA
>ONZE01024940.1:940-12016 GCA_900322265.1 Macarthuria australis
CTGAGAATTAAGATCGGTATATATTATTGTTCGTACCTTGAGTTAGCGGGAAGGAGGCAGAGTATTCTTGTTGGCGATATAAAGAAATGCTTGATTGCATAAGTGATAAGTTGATGTTTGTACTGTGAGCTTCATTCACTCCGAGCTTAATCTATTTCCTTGTATTTTTGAATTTCTCACTGTAGTCAAGGAAAAACTTGGATAGTCTAATATTTTTGAAGTGGTCATGTTCAAGGAGGGGTGGTCGCCTGCCGACCATTGATTTTGTATAACTGTTTTTATAAACAGAGTGCGATTTCCTATTGAATTTAATCTTGGAGGGCATGTGATTTGTGTATTAAGGAGGATGAGTTGGATAAAAAGTTGGGACATATGTTACACATTGAGGTGCATTTGGAGCATGTTTAGTTCTATGACCATTTGATTAGTGTACGTAGAGCCATCTGTCGCACCAGATAGAAGGGAAGCAAAATTGGTGCAAAGCTGCTTTCTTTATCGATAATTTTCAGAACTAACACGTCGGGGATCTCTCATTCTCCTGCTTGCCTTCTCTTGACGTACTCTTACTGGTGTCCAACCTCTATTTGGAAGAAATAATGAGACAAATAGTAATTTTAGGTTGTCCAAACAGGTGCTATTTCTCAAAAATAGTAGTTTTATGTGCTTGACACCTTCCTTTTTAAGCATATCTGTCCCTAACCGGAGTTAGTAAGTGTGGTGATGACGAAAATGAGAGCAACAATCATGTTAACATCACTAGCTTCTTGCCGAAGTGCGGAAGAAGGATTCCGTGGCAATCTAGTGTTGCAGGTGGAAGAAAAGAAACAAGTGGATATTTGAGGAAAAACATTGTTTTGTTTCTTGAGGCGTTTGTTGAGCTAAGTGCTTCGTAGTCATTAAGAACTTCTCTTTATGGAATATGTGGACAAGATATGCATGATTTTGGCTTTGAGAGTATGTTATTGTTTATACATCCATGATCATCCCTTTGCACATTGTTGACACCCCTTTGGTGTCCTACTATCGGCATATTTCTATCACATACTAAAAACAAATACCATCAACGAAATCAACAATGTCGTGGAATAAGGCCGTCCATGATGTGTGGGAAACTAGTCAGAAGATTGAAATAGTGGGAGTACCTCCGAGTTGTAGGATTCGCATCTGATGTGTAGGTATGAATGCTGCTACAATGAGAAACGTATCAAAGAGGAATCTATAGTATGACTTATCACTTATCAGTATATAAATGTATTAAGCACAAAGTGGCTATGGAGCACCTTTTAACAAAAAAGAGTAAGAAAGCGAAAATTACCATGAAGTGAAAATTTCTTTAATAAGGATGAGATGTTGGGAGCCAAGTTGAGTGAATTGAAATTCACTATGGTTGTGTTTTGAACAGGGTCCATTTAGGAATAAACTGCCTATGCTGGAGAGGAAGAAAGGTGTTTTTGTATTCGTCAACTCCCCCGGCTCTCCCCCCCCGGGTGTGCGTTCACGCGTGTGTGTGCACACGTGTCTTTGTGTATGTGTTTTTAGTTTCTAAATGCTATGCTGGAGAGGAAGAAAGGTGTTTTTGTATTCGTCAACTCTCCCGGCCTCTCTCTCTCCCCCCGGGTGTGCGTTCACGCGTGTGTGCGCACACGCGTCTTTGTGTATGTGTTTTTGGTTTCTCTATTCTGACCTCTCTGCAGAAGCAATTATTTATTTCTTTTTTTCCTTATCCAAAAACAAATAATATTTATTCCCTTTTTTCAATTACTATCCAACACTGCTGAAACAATTCCAAATTGTCATTAGGACTTTTACGGAAGAGTATCATTTACAAGTAAGAAAGTAGGGAGCATAAGTTTTTTATTTAAGTTTCATTGCTGAGTACGGAAGTGAGTTCAGAGGGAATAAAAACAACTCTCTGCCCTGTATTTGTTGACCAGGGCAAGTGGTGGTGAATTCTTGCAATTTTAGGAAACTACATGATGCTAAAACAATTTTGGAGATTTGTGGAAGATATATTCTCTGACAAAGATTTTGGTTCCTTTGTAAAATTACCAAGTGCTTAAACATATTTCGAGATATTTGCTTTCTTCATGATAGTCCAGGTATTTATTACTGGAATGTTGAAGGGGGTTAAAAGTTCCTCTGGGCCAATTAGGTTTCAGTTGATTGAAACCGGTTAATTAAGGATGTTAGAAGATATGTGTTGTTGGAAGTTGTGTTTGTTGATTTTACCCTAGTTTGCGGAAAATATTGGAGATCTACATGTGACAGTTTGGAAGACAATGGTTTGATATTTCTTTTTTATGGTAGTTATCTTTTGTAACCTTAAATGTTTTTGAAGACAATATAATATACTTAAGATGTCGCATTGCAAGTACGAGTGACTTTAAATGTGGAGTTGTAGGTAAAATGATATGTAATATTTTTTTAGTATATTGTTTGGAAAGATGACAAGTTAATGATCTCGTGCAGATTGATTGGAATATTTAGTGAACATATGCTTGTGCCTGTATGTATGTAACGCTCCTTTTTACTTTTTTGTATTATATGTATCCAATTGCTGTCTTTCTATATATGCCCAAAATTCCGAGACAATTAATACTACATCAATGTGCTTTATAAGTTTTAGTTATTTCTTCTTCAAGCTCCAATATTTCTTCTTAAAGGCTTCACATGAGTAGTAAATGTCAAGTCAAGATTTATGGGACTCAGAGGTAGGTATTATGAAAAAGTATCCAGCATCCATACGAGAGAGGAAGCTGACAGATTTATGCTGATGCTTCAGTTGTGTCTAAGTTGTCGAGTAAAGAATGGTCCTTTTAGTGCAAATCTAGTATTTTTCCTGTGTTCAGTGCATTCACTACAGACTTTGCAGGTGAAAGCCTTTGATATCTAGTGATTGCTGGAAATCCGCATTGATGAAAATAGGACTTCTACATTTATTTTGATCTTTGTTTTTCCCTGTAAATTTGCTTGTGATTTGGGAGATTGTTTGGATATTTCGTTGGTAGAGGAAGCTTAGAGTATTCTGGCCGCAGAAAAACCGGATGTTGTGAACACTGGGTGATAAATCTTCTTGATTTCAGATAAGTTGATTGTGTCTCGCTTGGTGTACTACATGATGCCCAGAAGAGATCGTCAAATATTAAAATTCGGGGAGCATATACCAATTGGTTCTTTGGTGCATGAATCTATATTGAAAGTAGGTTTTTGGGTTTATGAAATCCTTTATAGTAATGGTCAGGAATTTGGTGAAGCTGTGTGCAAGCTTGAGCTCCCTTCTAATTGGCTACAGCAGACTTTAATTCAAACACAGCAATACAATTGTTATAATGTTTTCAAGGTTCTAACACGAGAAAAAAATTACTTGTCTCTGCAGTTCATATCCGGTGAGTGAATTATTATTGTTGTCATGGATTCGTCCGGCATTCAACCATACATCGTAGTTATCCTTTGTGGGTGGTTTTGGACTATTATTAATGGGGGCTCCACATGGGTGGATCAATTTGGATCTAAGAAAAATAGGAAATGTGGGGGTATTTTCTACTTCAGACTTCTGTTCGAATTTAATTAATGATTTTGATGGAGGAAGGTGGCTTGGATTGCGTATGCAAGAGCTACATTATGATTGTTGTTTTTTAGGGTATCATGGATCGAGTCTCTGTTGATGGAATGTTTCTATTTCATTGTGGCGTCTTTGAGATGTCTTGGTACTTAGCCTTTGATTTCTTCCATTCATGGTATTGAATAAATTTCAAGAGTTCTAATGACCTCTTGAGCGATTGTTTTTAAATTTATGTTCTCTACATTCTGGTGCTGTTGATTGCTATATTGAAAAAGGTGCTAATGGAAATAGTAGTTTGTACTCGTAGGTAATACCTGGTCTTTGGAAGTGATGGAACTTGTCAACCTTAGTTGGATGTAGTGAGAATTTTTACCGGGGAGGGTGTACCAACTTGGCAAAATCACTGATGAATACTTTTCTTCAGGAATCTAAGTTCCATTTTTATTTGATGACAAAGCATGTTCTGTACTCTCTTCATGAATTGTTCTTTTAGACTTTTCTGTTGTTGGCGCCAAGTGTTACATAGTTTCCTGTTTCTCTTGTTTATGCTGCTTATGTGGCATATAATTGAGATTGTTTCTTTTATGTTGGAGAAATTCCGTTCTTACTCGGATAGAAGATAATGTTATATATCTTGTTTCCCTTTTTCTTTTCCTGATATAGTGAAGGGTTCATACATCTTAATATGGTGTGCATTTTTTGTTATTCTTTGCAGAGCTTTTGTGGCCCCATCAGATATCCAAGCATTTACCAGTGAGTCAAAGAGTAAATTATTGGCTAGATGTTGTAAACAGAAAACAGTCAAATACTTTGCCCAAGCTGTAAAAGAAATATGCAAAGCCTTTGCAGAGCTGCAGCAAAATGGTTTAGGTGGTCCCGTTGACAGTACAGATACAGTAGCTCTTCAAGATAATGCTGATGATGTTGAAGGAGAGCACGTCAGTGGGTCCAGTGCTAAGTTGAATAAAGGGTTTGAATGTGAGGGACCCATTTCGAGTGATTACAAATGTAATCCTAGCATGGAAGATATGTTATATCACAAGCCTGAGAAGCGGGATCTCGCTTCTGAATTATCTTGGGGATCTCCTGATGTCTCTGAGCTGTCAAAAAAATCTATCAAAAATGGTGGGCTTCCTCCAAAAGAGGGCGGGACATCATTTTCTAGTCCGATTTCTAGTTGTGAACGCATACAGTCGTCAAAGGCCTCAAGTTGCAGCCCATTAATCAGTCATTCTGATGTTGAACGGGATACCCATTGCCAAAAGGCTGGTAAAAAAGATAATCCCATCTCGCTAGGAGGTTTAGGTCATCTTAAGGTTCCTGCTGATGGGGACAAGGAGTCAGCAAATGGACACAAGTCAAAGGAATTAAATGTTGGTTCAAAAAGGAAATTCGAAGGTGGTGCTCATCATGGTGATGATGCTAAATCTAATACGTATGTCAAGGATCGGATACTCGGGAAAGTTGCGTCTGGTGGAAATGCTAATCGATTGTCTCCTAGTGCAAGCAAGTCAGAGATGAATCCACGTGGAAAGGCCTTGAAGAACGTGCCGAAAGACCAAAAACATTTAGATTTTGGCAAGAATTCAATAAAGGTTGCTGCCCATGAACATGTAGATATTGAGCATTCTAAAGAGAAAGGCAGCCAAATTGGCCCCAAACAGTTACAGTCAGCTAAGAAAGCCAATCATTTAGAGACAGTAAGTGATGTTGTCAAGGGATCAATCCCTAAGGAGGCGAAGAGTGACTTGGATACTGACATTCGCGGTGATGAAGGTGCTCTACCCCTTGCAAAGCGTCATCGCCTATCATTGGAAACCATGTCTGATAAAAATGATGTATCAAAGAAAAGGAGAGCTGTTCGCTTGTACGAGGATAATGATGAGGAGCCCAAAACTCCAGTTCACAGCAGGCCTTTGTCGACCTCCAGGGTAAGTTCAGCACTAATTCCAGATTCTGTAAAGAGGACTGGCGAGAATGTTGGAATTGTTAATCGTCCTGGGGAGAAACTTAAAGGGTCATCAGGAGATGGCAGTGGCTCTCAGAAGGATTATATTCCATCTGGTAAAACACTTAACGAGTCCTCTGGAGCTGCTCCTCTGCAGCTGAAAGTAGACAACTCTATGAAATTACAAGCGTCTCCCGGCCCGGGGATGGATGAATCAGAGAAGCGGGTGGCAAAAGAGACTAAGACAGATTTGATTTCTCCTATAAAGTCTCCACCGATTACTGTTGTTGCTAACAAATTGGTTGACCAACAAAAACCTTATAGACCTCCCATTAAGGGGTCCAGTATAGGCTCTCATAATAAGCCTCATAATGTCTCTGCTAAGGGTCCAAATTTGGTTTTTGGTGCATCAAACGTTTCCCAGAATCAAATTTCCGCCCAGAAAAGTAGGCAACCGTTGTCAGGGGAGAGGTCTAAAAGTATTCTGAAACCTAGCATGCATGAACCGGTTGCTTCTCTAGATAACCAGAGGGATCATGATTCTACACCAGATGGAAGGTGTGCATCTTTTGTGTTTTTTCTTTTGTTGGATTTATTTGCTCGTTCTTATATGCTTTTGTTGTTTCCTTTTTGGGTAATAATAGGTTGGAATATGCTAAGGACAAAACTGGCTCTTTGGTGGATTCCATTGCAGTACAATCTGCCATCTCTATGAAACACCTAATTGCTGCAGCTCAGGCTAAAAGGCGGCAAGCTCAAATCCAAAATGCTCCACATGGTGATGGGAATTCCTTGTCGGGACTTGCTGCCAATCTTCAAGGGAGGAGTCCAAGTCCATCTTTTACGGGCCAGGCTGTTCTATCTGGTGGGAGCAACGGTACACAGCCCGATGCTCAGGGAGTCCATTCTCGGGATTCTCCATCTGGTCATATTCATCAGCTTGCATCGCAAATCCAACTCGACTCTGAAGAACCCGAAAATAAAGGACTTAGCTTGACAAATCAGATGGCTGGAAGTACTCTGAGTGGCGGTACAGAGGCAGCTGTTGCTCGTGATGCCTTTGAGGGCATGATAGAGACGTTGTCAAGGACGAAGGAAAGTATTGGACGTGCTACTCGTCTCGCAATTGATTGTGCCAAGTATGGAATAGCTAATGAGGTCAGTCATATTATTTTCTTGAATTCTGAAACAAAGGATAATTTCCCTGCAAAGCGAAGAATATAACTGGAGTACACCAATGACCTATTTATGATTCTCTCTCTCTCAGCTAGTCTGTCAAATTTTGTGAAAATGGGGAGTCCAACAAGAATTCATGCGTTTTAGAAGTTGAAAGTCTTGTGAAAGATGACTAAAACAGAATCCCCATGACTTCAGTTACCTCTATATGAAGCTGAAATGTGTCTGTTGACTCTAGCTTCTTCAGTTTTGTTTTTCTGATCTTTTGTTAGGGTTTGAGAGTGCACCGTGGGCAGTTGATCAAGTTCCTTGCTTTTGACTTGATTTTGGCATACTGCTCAAATGTGCATAATTACTTTGAATCAAGGGTTCCAGTTTGATGGTTATGGTTTAACACGAAGTTCTTAGTCCCTTTTAGGAAAAAAGAAAGAGTTATCACTTCTTAAGATGACTTACAAAGCTCATCTTTTCAGAGAGCAGAAGAATACCTGTTATGTTATATGTTCTTTGCATTGAGTGATCAACTTTTTGTGTGTTTAAGGGTTATTATCGCACTGAATTACTCGGTTTTTTAACGTTACTAGGTTGTGGATTTGCTCATCCGCAAGTTGGAAAATGAGCAAAGCTTTCATCGGAGAGTGGATCTCTTCTTTCTGGTGGACTCCATCACCCAATGTTCACATAGTCAAAAAGGTAAGTAAAGTTGAGCAGAGTCACTTCACGATAGGATGCCCTGATGCACTTTTCTCTACTCTGATATATTGTAGAGATATGAGTACATCTTGATGATCTTTGTGTCAACTGGTGTGGGTTGCAAATGTGCAAATGATCATCCTACTAGAAATCAAAATATATCGGTCCTTGGTATGTAATGACTAGCAATTGGATATTTTCACTGCTTTGTTTCTCAGGCATTGCTGGGGCCTCGTATATTCCAATCGTCCAATCAGCATTGCCCCGCCTTTTAGGTGCAGCTGCACCATCCGGGGCTAGTGCTAAGGAAAATCGCCGACAGTGCCTAAAGGTGCATATAACGTTGTTCAACTTCTTCCCAAAATTCTTTCGTAGAAATCCCTATTGATCTTCTCTCTCCTCAGGTCTTGAGATTATGGCTTGAGAGAAAGATTTTGCCTGAGTCAGTTATTCGACACTATATGGATGGTATTGGAGGCTCAAATGATGATACAACTAGCTCATTTTCCCTTAGACGCCCATCACGAGCCGAGCGTTCTGTGGATGATCCTATCAGAGAAATGGAGGGCATGCTGGTTGATGAATATGGGAGGTTCGTTATTCTTTTTTCCTTCTCCCCCCTCCTTTCTGTGGCATCGTCCACAAATTTTGTTATGTTTTCATCTGGGGAGGGTTTTTATGGGTACCCCATGGGATGTGAGGATTTCCATTCACAGTGTTGTATGAATTTAAGGATTCGGATTGAATATTGAATGAAATCTGGTGAGATTCTCTTAATTGTTAACAGCCAAGCCAGCTACTCCAACAAAACCCTAGAGGTGGAGTCAGTAGAGATTGCACCACGTGCGCCCGGGGGGGGGGGGGGGGGGTTGGATGATTGTTGTCAGATCTAGGCTTTTGTAGAAAGTATCAAACTTTGTTACACCACCAATGCCCCAAATTTCCGATTAAATCTCCAACCCTTAAGCAAGGTTTATACTACACCCCTCAACTTTGTGTCCATAACTTTTAACTAGTTCCGTGCTTAGTGGGATCCCATTTGACCTCTATCTACATATTAGACATTATCTAGGCATACATTTTTGAGGTGTATTAGAGTTTTCATTTTATGGTATAAGAAGCCATTATTCTGATCCGACATTTCTTGACTTTGGATACAGCAACGCTACCTTCAATTTGCCAGGCTTTTTGTCTTCTCATGGATTTGTTGACGATGAGGGAGATGAGGAAACTGTTCCGAGTATTTCTTGCAAAGAACATGATGCATCACCATCGGACCCCCTAAATACCGAGGCCGGCCCAGAAAAAGGGAAAGTCACTCCGAATGATAGGCGGCACCACATCTTGGAGGATGTGGATGGCGAACTTGAGATGGAAGATGTCTCTGGACACCTTAAAGATGGAGCTTTATCTCCTATTAGTTTGTCAGAGGAAGATGATAAACAAGGGATGCACTTGGATACCGAATTCGAGTCCTCTCCAAATAATTTAGTTGAGCCCCCGTCTCTTGTGGGCTCTCCACCATTGCCTCTTGAACCCCCTCCTCCTCCTCCTCCTCCGCTTCCATTAGGTCCCCCACAAGGTGGTAATTTTCAGCCTCTGCTTCCCCCTCAACCACCAGTGCCACCTCAAGTGTTACCGCAGCCTCCATCTGTACTTCCTCCTCCACATGCTCCTTTACCTTCTGATTATAACATACCAACTGTAAGGTTTCTGCTTTTGTTTTTTCATACCGTTGGTCGTATTTCATTTCTTTTTGGTTGTTTTTGATTTGTGTTTTTTCTTTTCTTTTCCTTTTTTCTTTTATAAAAAAATTACAGGTTAGCAATGCTGGTCAGATGTCTGGCAACGCTCCTCAACCGGTGTATGCTGGACCACGTGATCCATCTGGATACAGTTTTCGGCCATTCGAATATGGGCCACAAGCTAGTCAGAGTAACCATCAATTTCAGCCTAACCCGCAATTTCAGCCATGTCAGACAGCATATGCGCAGAGACCTTTCCCACCTGTCCCCGTCCCTCAAGCCCCTTCCAGCCACTTTGCATATAAAAAGTCCACAGTTCAGCAACCCATGCCTCCTTCGCTTCCCCCCCTTCCTCCTACTCCTGCTCCCCCTCTTCCTCCCCATTCATACTTGTCGTCTTCTCAGTCAGAAGGTCTGAGGCGATTTGATGAACAGTGGAGATCTACATCTGCTGAACTCAAAGCAGATCATCATTATACCACATGGGCTAATGAAGGGCGACGTCAGAATGCGACTTTTTCTGGGGAAGGTATTTGGATCTTTTAATTTATTTTAGACTTTTTCCCGTTCCCTTTGTGGAGCGGTCATGAACAATTAATTTGGTGCGTGGGCATTGAGGTGGTTCCACCCACGTATAAAACTGCAAGCTGTGTTGAAGCTAAAGGATTCATGATTGGAGAATAAGCATCTATTGTTCACCTGTGCTGGATTTTCAATATGGCATGGTCTCATGACCATGTAAAACAATATATGAACATGATAAAATATGAAGATAATTACTTGGGGTTGGTGACTTGACACCCTTGATTTTTTGTTAAATTCCTTACGTGTGGCAATATTCTTTGCATTATGATCAAGCTTTGACATAATTCCATATTGCTAGATTTCTCCCTTCTCTTTGATCCATTTTATCAGTTGGAAAAAGATCCCGGTTTGATGATATTCTGTTCTCCATTTATTTACCAAGATAATCCTTGTTGGTTGTGTAGTGCTACCTTCACTGTTTAGTACAAAATTCAAGCTTTTGAGCCTCGAGTTTGGCCAAACTGATTGTTACTTATGGTATTGATTGTTTGTAAGACTTGAAGACCATTGTTAATATTTTAACTGCTCTGAGAAGTTTTATTTATTTTATTTTTTTAAGCTAGTTGTAATTTTCGTCTTTCAAAAGCATTTTTGGGTATCAAGTGGTTTCTTTATACAAGTTAAAATGTTGATTGTGGAAGAATTAGTTGCCTCTACACTTACAGACCAACCCTAAGAATCAAGCCTGCTTTTTTGTGTAGCGTGGTTGAAAGGGAAGATAACAGGTTATTGCTTAGTGTCTCACTTCTCTTTTTCCCTCCCCTTAGCAATCACTTTATTTTCAAATCCATACTTTTGTTGTGTAGGTGTTAGAAGCTGGTAGGTTTTGGTGTTACTCTCATGTACACTGTAGCTCTTTTGTAGGGTTCGTTTCTAATTTAAAGCCTGCTATTTTAGACACGTGGTTCTGTTTTCCAGCTTCCTTCTTTTCTTGATTTTCCTGGACTTTGCTGATTGTTGTTGCTGCTTTCTGCCTGCGTCTTCTGCTTCCCCTTATGAGCAATTGAGTTTTGCCCATGTGGTGTTATATACTCCCTCCATCTCGCAATGACTGTCCTAGTTTCTAATTTTGATCTATCTCAAAATAAATGTCTCATTTCTAAATTTAGACTATTTATTAACCCGGTATTCTTATATTACCCTCATTTTGTTACTTTGTTTAATACTCCATTAATATCCATATTAGTATCCACATTAATATCCACATTAGAACTCTCCCTCCTACTTTGTCTTCTACCTTTTCTACCACATTTGAGCTCTCCGTTTGGCTCTCTCTGTTGTTCTCCCTTCATTAAGACCCATTTTCTTGAAAAATTATGAGGGCTAAAATAGGCTAACAAAAAGTTTCCTAATATGCACGTAAAACA
>ONZE01025047.1:1491-13222 GCA_900322265.1 Macarthuria australis
AGGGTAAGGGTTCAAGTTCTACCCTGTTGGGTATTCTCCCTCAGACATACGGCCCAAATCCTTAAATGTGGGCTAGGCCTGTATAGGCAGGCTGGGGGCCCTCCATACATAACAAAAAGAAAAAAGCATGAATTTTCAAGGATCAACTTGTTTCGAACACTTCATGTATTCAGAATTAGATGTACCCAAAAAAATTTAAACTCAGAAATTGGCAGAATTCTTGTAATTCGACAACTAATAGGAGTTGTAAAATAAAAAGGAAATTGTGTAAATACTTACTAGAAGCAGTGCCCACCCAGTAGGCAAGAAAGCGATGATAGAAGCAAATAAATCTGCTATGGTGAGGCCGCATACTACAAACAGTACAGTCATAACTGATAAAAAGGCGAGGAACAGAAGTCCTTTGAGAATTCTAAACATTAGCTGAAAATCAGTCCCAAATCTTCGTCTACCCATTGAGAGTGTCTGATGCCAACAACAAAAAGAGGTATGAAAAACATCAACATATGGAAAATTCTGAAATAAATCTATATCTACCGTCAGCAGAATATAATGAAATGCTCGCGAAAAGGATACAATCTCAGCAAAAGGCAATCTCTGTTTTTGTTGCATGTTTCTTGTTCCATTTACCAATAGTCATGCAAGACATGTAAAAGGCTAAACCATGTTATCTTTTGTGGTTTATTGCATCCTGTCTTTGGCATATAAAATCGATTTCCACCGAAGCTACAGAGGCCTAGGCATGTAACAAGAGGGGAAAAGCGAGAACTCGTGCATGTTACCTTTAAGACGAGAATAACAGTAGCCATCACTGCCCAAGAAAGCGCATAGACCTATTTGGAGAAAATAACAGAGGAAGAATCGTTAGGTGGTTTTTCTATGTCGGAAGATAAGGTGGGACGCCTAACCCAGTCCAGGATCAATGCTAGGGATAAGGGGAGAGCCCATAAGCCCAAGAGTTGTTGACTTACAACTTTAAGACTATAAGGGAAATATTACCAAAGGGCTTATAAGTTATAACCTAGTGGTATGTACATGCCTTTGTTGTGCCCTGTGCACACACATCCATCTAGGGTTCGAATCATGGGTGGCACAATTTCTCCAATTTGGAGAGATATTTGCAAGGATTGAAGTAAAAAGATGTTGTATCCTGTGCGCCCCCTCCTTGACCCAGGTCCAGACCTACCATTTAGGCTCGTCCTAGAGGACACTTCTTACCAATCGTTAAAAAGAAAAATACAATNNCCATATTGGTAAATAAAAAAGCGACATGCGAGGAGTATTTCCATGAATCTTCCCCTAATAGTTGTGTACTTGAGGTGCTCTTGTTCTCCATCCCACCACGATTCCCAGCTTTTCTCAGGCTGTATACCGATACCACCGCGATTTCCCACCCACCTTTTCCAGTCACTCCAGTCATCTACCGTCTTTTGCCAGTCAAATCCAGATGGATTGAACACAAAAGGAGCAAACAACCAGGAAGCAACAAGGAACCACATCGACCAAGTAATGAAAAGGTAGAGACTCGAACTACTATACGAGTCCCCATAGGCTTCATATACAACTAAAAGTATAAAGAGCTCTAAAGCCTTCACAAAATGGCTTCGTGAATATCGTCTGTAATTATCAGCAAATTTTGCATGGAAGACAACAAATCCACGCCCTGTAGCTCGATATTTTGAACCTCCGTGTAAGATTGTTCTTCCATAATAATGTGCCTTCGTCCCAAGTTGGAAAGTAAAGAACACAGAAGCCAGTTGAAGTTGCATAATGATAAAATCACCTATCGCTGTACGAAAGCCTCTTTCCAAGCCAAGTTCCATAATCATTGGCAGTACTAGAAGTAGACCGATTTGGAAAAGACTTTGAGACGCTAGAGCCTCTTCAAGGGCCTTGCTCTGGTTTATCAATGGATTCTCAAGTATGGCTCTTTCTAGCCCACTCAATACCATATATAACCGCCCATACAAAAATAGATATACAGTGAGAACAGTGACCTGAAAAAAGTCAACACATCACAAAGTAAAGACAAGTTAACTGCAAATCACGAGCACTGGATCAGATTGTCCAACTATTGTAAGAAAAAGAACAGAAACATGAGAGAAGGAATTTTATGATTTATGAAAGGGTAAGTTGAAATGCAAAAGTTGCAAGGAAAAAGTCGGTTATAAACACCCGGTTATCGGATTTCATGAAGCAATTTGGTTGACACTTCTGAGGTATGCCTAGCAAACTACATAACATGGGGGGGGGGGGGAATAACCAATTAAAGCATACAACAAAGACAATGATATGCTTTGGAGAAAATTTATTCAGGTTTCAACCACTTTGACAGTGATTTTTATGCTCATTACTGTCTCTTCTTTTAGCAAGCTAGTTATCCAGGAAACAGAAATATGATGCTATCTGTGTGCAATGTAAGTGTTCTTCCAGCTGCAACATTTTCAAAGGTCACACTTCAGAGTAAAACTCCATTTTAGTTAATTGAAGATACTGCAAAAGTCAATTGGGTCATTTAACGTTTTTTTGGTCAATTTGGTCACTCATTCGGATAATATTTACCAACATGCCATTGATGGCAATTTCATCAATTAGGTCAAAAGTCACTCCAATCAAATTTTCATTGGAACTTTTACTTATTAAGATAATATTTACCAACATGTCATTGATGACATGTCATTTTTTCTTAAGTGACCAATTGACCGGGTAAGAAAAATCCCACAAAATTGGCCGGAGAGTGACATAAGCGACCAAATTGAAACAATGAGTGGCCAAATTGTCAAGAAAAATCTTTAGATGACCCAATTGATATTTGTAGTATCTTTGAGTGACTAAAATTGATTTTTACTCATTAGACTAACACCATTGTTCTTAAAAATGATCTCAGCTTACAGACTTGGGCATTAGAGGGCAGTAAAATTATTTTGCCCTAGCACCTATTAGCAATAATAAGCATGTAAAAGATTGTCGGGAAACCATACCATGCTACTGAAATAGAAGCCCACTGTGGTGTAGTAGAATGAAAGCATCCTGTAAAAGTCAAATCTCCGCCCGAGTCGATAAACATCGCGGCTGAGTGTTTGCTCTCCATTTCCGTTAGCAACTTTAGCCTCAAAAAGTGATATTTGATTCATTCCCACGTCACGCCCCTTCCCCACCTGGATGTACTCGTGGTGTGTGATGTAACCTCCGCGCAAAGTTGAATTGAAACCTAGACATGCATATCTTGGTGAATCACACACGCTTATAAGTACACAGGAGTTTCGTTCTTGAAGTGGAAAAGAAATACCTGAAAATATATCCTCACTCAGGTTAATGATTCTTGAAGCTTTGCTAATTCCACCCCTAGTAAGGTGAAAAAGCCTGTCGAATATATCAGGATGCCCATAATGGAAACGTACCCTATTCAATAATGAGACATAAGTAAATGTTAGAAAATCATACAATCACAAAGTAGAAGTCATTGAGCTGTATTCAACACGATTAATGAGGGAGCAATTCCTTTCAATGAACAGTAAAGAAGAGTTATTTGTCAAAAACTCTTATAACTTGAAAAAAAAATCACAAAACGAAGGCTAAAGCAGTCAGAACTTCTCAGACTTGTAGATTCCTAATAACAAACAAAAGTGTTTCATTCGTTAAAAGTCCGGTGTAGACTACATGACAATCATGAAATGATTTAGTAATATTTTTTCTCGAGCAGCTAACTAGAAACTACTCACCACAATAACAAATTAATTTTATTTAT
This sequence comes from Macarthuria australis, assembly GCA_900322265.1. Classification (NCBI taxonomy): domain Eukaryota; kingdom Viridiplantae; phylum Streptophyta; class Magnoliopsida; order Caryophyllales; family Macarthuriaceae; genus Macarthuria; species Macarthuria australis. The sequence goes on from ONZE01025047.1 coordinate 5,240, forward strand.
CATTCTAATAAGTTGCAGTTGTGCTATGAGACTGCATATCTTTCTGTGAATATGATAAACAAAATCTATAGACTGCCTAGATTTTGACATGTATATCCATAATTAACTAAAGATGGTGGCTTTAGCAGCCATGTGAGAAACATGAAAAGTAGTAGCTGAATACCAAACTCTGCAAAAGAAAAGAAAAAGAAAAAGAAAAAAAGAGGGGGAAAAGATCTTTAATCAAATATTTCCTGGTTGCTTTTTTTTTTTTTGCAGGCTAACCTAATAGGCTCTGACATATGTCTGATACTAACAGTCATTGACATGAGTCCTACCTGTGCCCATCATATTACAGAAAAAGAATTTAAGATCCTTTTAACACCTTCATATAGTTGGTAATTGGGTTTCAGTGGATGCTTTAAGAATATGCATAATCATGGTATACATTTGTATTAAGGCAATAACCACACTCCTTATATATCAGGAGTGCTGTGATATATTTCTTTCCAAGTACCGATTTTTGTTCCCACCAAGAAATTTTCAGGTAACTCATTAAATACCAAAGAATAACCTACTTAAAGGCTCTATTTGTAGACACCCTTCCAGCCTAGCTTAATTTCAAGCTGCAAGAAGTTTCTCAGAATTCACGCTTTTAACCTTATGTGAGAAAAACTTCAACATAAATGGTCATCATTCACTCATATTCATAGTGAAACAGTCTGTTAGCTCTTCTTGTTGGAGGGTAAAGCATCAGATAATTATTGCTATAAACATGAACTATAATTCACATATTGTACAAGGAATAATTGGGGGCAAAAAGAAAAAGCCAAAGCAGCCTTACCTCAGAGGGTTGGCCAGAACTCTCTGACCTATGGTTACGAAACTAGTCTCCTGATTGGACATGAACCATGCTAGAGATGAGACACTGAAAGTCCAACACATACAAACAAGTAATGATCAGCAATATTGTGTCCCCACCCCACCCATCCCCCACCCCCCCAAAAAAAAATAAAAAATAATAGTAATGATAATAATAATAATGCTATAATACTATCCTCAGGAAATCATGGTTACAGATAAAAAGATAAAGGCAAACCTTCCTGTGAAAATATGCTCCCTCAAACCCAATATTGTAGGTTTTCGCTGCTTACGACGTGTCTTTTGAAACTCTTCCAAAACATTTCTCATTTTAAATGCTTCTTCAAAGTAATTATCCTGTGAACCAAAAAGTCAAGAACACGTGATTATGCATATTCAACAAAGAGTGCAATCCCAACATTCTACAGTAAGACAGAAAAATCCAAGTAGCTTATCAGTGAAAGACTCCATTCCCCTTTTAGAAAGAAAGGAGAGGAAAAAAAAAGAACAATGCATTAAGACTGCACTGTGATAGTGGACATTATATTCAGTTTGAAACAGACCAATATAAGAAGTATGATAACACTTTAAAATGAACTGAATAGTTGCCAAAAAACATATCTTTCGCATTCCTTCATGCGCCCCAATTGTCAGTACTCTATCCTGAATTCATGAGGTCAATGGTTCGAACCTTGGAAATAGAATGCAAGTTATCCTTTTCTTCTTTTTTATTTTTTCATAAAACAACAAAAAGGCACACATTCTCTGCCTTTCATTAAGTTATTATTTTCATTTTCTTAAGGGTTTTGTGGACTCCATATACTCCCCACCCCCCCACCCCCAACAACAGAAACCTTTCTTTTGGAGGTTTAAAAAGAAGAAGAAAAAGGGCGAACAACTGATGAAAAAATTAAAAACTCCTTCCAGATAGCAGGAGCTGATAGATGTCACCTGATTCATGTCTATTGTCTGTAAAGCCTCTCCACGAGTGAAAATAATGGCATGATTTTGATTCTCAGGCTTCCCTTCTCCTATTTCCGTCGGGGGACCAGGAAGCTTGATACGGTATATTTCCTACAAATGTGAAAACATGGCACATCAACGAAAATTTCACAACCCATGGTATGATATTGAACTACCAATGAAAAAAAACAAAACAAGATAAACAAAACGTATTCCCATTAGGTGAGAAATACCAATAAAAAAGAACAAAATCAAAAGCATTAAATAACAATAGCTCAATAAAATTTATACAACACTGAAAAATGTAGGAAATTTTGTCAAATAAAAATGGCTATCAACAATCAAAATAGATAACTAAGCTCCTTGCCTGGATACAAAGACTCCTAACTAGCACCACATAACATAAGCTGATTAGCCTTCCCTATATCACTATTTCCCCCCTTGCTTACCCCCCATTGAGCCTATTGACCATTTTGTTGTTTTAACCACATTACAAGCCCATATCAACACAATACCTTTACCAAGTCAAAGACTAGCATTATAGTAGACTCTAGTTGTAGGCTATACCGCTATAGAATGAAATGAGCAAACTGGTTGAATATTCAAGATCTAGAAACAGAAGCAGTTGGATCAGGTTCCTGAATATGGGAAAGTTATGACCCTAAAAACTGTAAACCAGAACTGAAACCAACAAAGTCCAGTTCTAGGTACCCTACGGAATTCAATATTCCCATTTTCACTAGCACTTTGCAGCTCAACCTATTTTATCTATAAGATAGGAGCCTATTATGTGTTTTACAAAATTCTAAACTAGGAAAAACGAATATATAATCCATAAAACATAAATTGGTAACATCATAGGATTATCTAATATCAACACTTCGCAACAACTATGAAGCTCTCTTTTCTACTACATGTCACATCAATCTTTTTCGGTGTAATCGCCAATGTAAGAGCATGACTAACACGACTAGAATGGTTGGTGAAGATGAGAGAGACAAATTAGAGTATACCTCATCTAACTTGTCACCTCCTTTGACAAGAACAGAGTAATAGACCTTCTCAGATTTTCCGTTCAATTTCTCCTCTCTCTCATCTATGTAAGCAACACGTAGGGAAGGATACCTACAAACTTCTTGTATTAATAACACATCTGATGTGCTCTAGTGTCCGCTAAAAACTGTTAATTGAAGTATAAAGCAACTTACGTGAGCATGAGATTAAGAATGTTATTGGCACAGCTCCGATCGCGAGCATCACTTGATTTCTTTTGATTACCATAAACTTGACAAGAGACAACATAGGTGAACTTCAGATCAGTGAGAGCTTGTGAATAATCAAAAATCTTCTTCTGGGTATCACTTTTCTCAATAGTTCTATAGCCACTAAAGATAGCTGTGAAGCAAAAGTGTTATCACAGTCAGCGATCCAAAATAGAACAGTGTAGCAATTAGGCACAAATGAAAGGAAATACAATTCATACCCTTATCTTCTGCATATTCCAAGAAGCACTGAAGATCCAGTGCATCACGATAATACATCATTCCTCTTACTAGTACACACAAAAACAAAAACAAAAAACAAATTAATGAAGTCTTGAGTGACAGCTATCTAAACTTGCCGGATAGAAACAAACCTACAGATCAGCAGGCTATTCTAACCTGTTCGAGAAAGTGTTTGGCCTCTATAAGATACCCAGTGGCGAATCAACTCTTTTCTATCTTTGCTAGCATATCCAAGTTTTGGATCATTTATCCTTTCCAGAAAGTTGCTCCACTCATCTACAAAAGTTTTCAAAGTAGGTATAAGGTGAGGTGAAGCTAAATATCAGTAAAGAAAGAATAATGGAAGAGATAATATCGACTAACCAGGATATATCTTCTGCAGATAGAATAAGGTTGAAATCCCATCCTCATTTTCCTCATGAAGTTCTTCCCATGAATAAAGCACATTTTCTTTGTAATAAGGGGTTAAAACACTGACCACATGAGACACACAAAGTAAGAAAAACTTGAGTTACAAGAAGCGAAAAATTGGATAATTATAGTGGGGAAAAAGTCTGAATCTATATCTGCTTTCCCTTGATTATAGTGGTTTGAATACATTCCCAGAAGAATATCTCTGGAGCTTTGGTGTCAAAATTCAGAGCACGCATTCCGTGGTTTGAAGTTGGGTACATAGGAGTAAAGACCGATTGGATAAAATGTACCACAGTTCAACAGAAGGGAAACTAACATATGAAGCCATAAAGCATATTATTACTATTTTCTGAAAGTTGCATTCTTACAAGGACAACCTAATATATAAACAGTGATATGCTTTTTGGATGGAGTAGATAACACAACTGAGACCTCAAATGACATTATTAACTCTCGTCATCCCCCCCCCCCCGGGGGGGTAGGCGGGGGGATAAAACATAAAACAAAGAAGAGAGAAGCCACCATTTTCAGTATTCAAAGCCTTAGTTCCAGCACCAGTGAATAAGTCTAAATAGCAGGAGGCCAGTGACGGAGTCCTGTGGCTTCACTTTCAGCTTACCTGTAGGGACTTTCAGGGGTGTTGCATTACCAAAATTCAGCAGAACTGCAAAACTCTGGTTCTTTGGTCTTTGCGGTATATTTTAGTACCTTTAGTGTGTGCATATTTTTGGAACTTTTTGTTGCACAAAAAAATAAATTAGAAACTCTGCACAATTCTTCTAGTATGGTGATTCATGAAATTACTGAAATTAATTCCACCTACTCGGCCCTATTTTTGAAACTCTATGTCACAGATAGCTACATCCAAGCCAAGTTATAATACTGCTCTTGCTTTGTTGACTGCTACCTACAAGAGACTTGCTTCATAGCTTCATCTAGAGTTTATGTAGATAGAGAAATGAAAACAACCACACAACCACAAAATAAAAAATTTCAGAGCTCATGAGTCTAATTTCAAGAACTCACCTAAAGGAAAGCATATTGCGGACATAGGGAGCAGATGGCATGTTCATGAACAAGGAGTTAGTAAAAAATGTCATGCGGCGGCGTGCTTCCAAATTCATAGGCACATTTATCCCTGACTCCTTTTCACTCAAGAGCACATGTAACCGAACAACCTACAGATGTAAACACAGGAAAGAAAGGTCATTTACTGAACTTATCACATAGTAATAAATAAATAAAAGTGAGAAGTGGTATACCTTTTCTCTCCAAGATTTATTACGTAAAAGAAGGATGTGTATCTTTTCAAACCTCTGTTCCCTTTTGCTACCATCCTCGTCTAGATGGTGAGTTTGAGCCTTCTTCAAGATACTGGGACACACCCAAAAAAACAAAAAGAAAAAAAAGAATCAAACTCATTTGAAATTTGGGTTTGCTTAACAACTCGCAGGGTTTGATTGCCAGATGAAAACAAGAATACATTACATAGCACTTACTCATGTCCATCACTCATGACATCTTGTGTGATGATCTCCATAATATCCTGGAGAACATTAATAATATGGGATTTGTACAGGTCTTCATCCTCATAATCGCTATCACTCAGCTGTCAAAGATGCAATCTTTATAGAACAGAATACGCAATATTTTTCACCAGCATAAAACTTTAACATCAACCCATTGCACAAGGCCCATTGCACAACCAAAGGCAGGCTCAACACGAAGTAGGTAACAATTTAGCAAGGCATTCAAAGAGGGCCGAGGGGGTGGGGGAGGAGGAGGAAGATAAAACATGAAAGATAGAAAGTCACCAGTAATTTTAGGAACTTCTCTATCTTTGCTTCAAGCATAGGCAGCCCAGTTGTACGAAATTCTATAAGAAATTTATGCTGTCGTATACTACTTTCAACTTTCTCGCATATCTGACTAATTGCACTGTAAAGCAAAGGGAAAATTTCAGCACTCCTTACAACAAGTTAATATGTAATGGAAGCCGCTAGCCATTATTACACAAGCTGATGAACGGAACATGTGTGCCTCACAGTTTATCATCGGCATCTCCCAAAAGCTCCAAGAGAATCTCTCTGAGGGTTTCATAGCACTCAATCACTGCCGAATACATGTAGTCATCATCCTTAATCTTGTTAAACAACTCGGCATCATCCTTTTTCTTGAAATCTTTTGCCATGTCTAGTGCTATAGGGATCTTTTAAATCCAAAATATGTAAAAGAGAAAAGGTCAAAGAAGCATATTTAACAAGTTCACCGAGAGAGAGAGAGAGAGAGAGAGAGAGAGAGAGAGAGAGAGGACTTACCTTGCTAGCAAGAAGGAAAGGAGGCCACTGGACAACCGACACTTTACTTGAAGTGTATGGTACAAGCAGTAAATCTCTCTCCCTACAATGAAAAAAAAGTTACTCATATGAGAAAATGGCTTAAGAAAAAGAAAATAAAACTACCATATTCCACAACATGTTATGTGCAATGACAAGACCAAGCAAAAGGACTCAACCTATGGCTTATCAAATCCTCCAGCCGCAAAGAATGTACGAATTCATTCCATACTTGAGAAAACTTTGCAATGCTCTTCCGCTCCTCTGAATCCTGCTACACAAAAAGCGTTCTTTATCTTGAAATGACTCAATGTAGCACACAACTAATACTAGAGGTTCATCGCTAAAATGGAAATACCACATATCCTCGTTTAGCTTCTTCTTTAGATTGCGGCACAAGACGTTTTTTGAAAGCTATAGGCACGGCCTCGAATCTGGAGCGCAACATCCCAAGTGTGCGTATCTGTATAAAAGAAAAAAAAGAGAGTAAAAAAATGCGAAGTCCAAAGGCTTATAAAGGCTGAAATTATGCAATTGAATAAAAGCATAAAGCTTCATCACCCTTTTCCCAAACAAAAAAAAAAGGGGAAAAAAGTGAGGAGGCCCTTTAGCAGACTGCGGTGGACGCCCCAAGGATAGGAGGCAAAGCAGATCTCAACTAAAGTTAGGGACTCTGGGATAGAACCCAGGAAATGCTTAGGGCAAGTGAAGTTGGTAGCACTACAACAACTATTGATTCCCCTTATCTCCCATAAGAAGAGGCATGGTGAGTTCCGAACAAAATATGGATAAAGCATCAATTATTGATTACTCATTTATTTAAATGTTCAAATGAGAAAACACGAACCTCACCCAAGTGACTGAAAGCTCCAAGGACGCCACCAACAATGGTAGAAAATATGGCATACCATATTTGTGCATCCATAAGATAAACCTAGACATGAATAGGGGTGGCATTATATGATATCGAGCAACTAGAAGTGTATAATAGTCTTAAATAGTTTCTTTTTCATTTATTTTCTGAGTCACTTACAAGAACAATCGGAGCCCATATACCAATGATAACACCAAAATTATGTGTTGCTACATAAAACGTAAAATCAGAATCAGCATATCACGAACAATGCCCAAAAAAAAAACCACGACCATCTAAAAAATGTAGCAAAAGTTACCATTAGGAAAGAACTCATGCCATTGGTAGTTATCAACTTTCAATCTCCATATTAACTTCGTAGGTCCAACTAACGGATAAATCTGTTTACATAGTAGGAAGGATTAGAACTCGAAAAATGGTTGTAATAATTAGTCAAATAACCAACTTCCATATCAAGACCCTAGTGCCTCTAACAAGGCTCCCACCGACAACCGATATACAGGGGTCAAATATATGCAACCTTACTTCTACAACTATAGAGAGCATTAGACCTTTAATTGGAGAGGCATTGACCGTCTTCTACTTCACAAAAAATAAGATAAAGAGAGCAGTTTAATGAGAAATTTGGTTTAGCTTACTATAAATCAAAACTTTTTTAAAATCCCCAAAAGTGATACTTCAACTCTATTTGAAACTGATGTATCAAACAGCAGAATTCAGAAGAGCTAAATCAGAAATATCACTTCATAAGGAATACAGAAAGAAAAATACTGATATTTCAATTATGTGCATGATTTCAGAATACTAAAGCATCATAATCATATCAGCAAAAACAATTTTTAAATGGAAAAATCAGGTTTTTGGCAGGGGTGGGCATATAGCAGATGATAGATCAGTTTTCTTTCTAGTCATTAGTCTTAACTTTACACATATCTGAAATAATTTTCAAGTTTTTTTTTATCTCCCTCTAATTAAATCAGCTACGGGCCGACTGGGACGTGAAAGGGGATCCTGTCAACTTTACTCAAGACCAGACTCCAAGGTTCAGTGT
>ONZE01025102.1:0-10271 GCA_900322265.1 Macarthuria australis
TTTGAATTATTTTGTTTCCATTTTTGAATTTTAAAAATAAAATAAAATGAGAAGATAAAAGAAAATAAAATAAAAGAAGAAGGAAAATAAAGAAAAGTAAAACAAATAGATAGGGGTAATATTGTCTTAAAAAATAAATTTATCACATAGTAGAAAGTTATGGGGGTAATTTACTAACAATAACAGTTAGAGGTTTAAATTCCACAATTTAAACTAAGTTATGGGGCCAGTTTGCTCCAATTGAGAGTTAAAGGGTTCGGTTGCACGTGAGCTAAGAGTGTTTGGGTAATTTGCTACTTTCGCCAAGAAAACTACAGTAAACAGAAAATTTCAGACACTCGACAAACCCTCTTAAAAACCCTAATCACTGGAACGTTGGTAGAGCTGTTTCTGCCTCCGTCCGAGTCCCCTCAAGCGCAAAGCCTACATGCTAGATTGTGAGGAGGAGGAGAAGAGCAAAGGGAAAACCGCAGCCACCATATCCAGCCTTATTACTTCCTTCATACCTCGTCAAATTCTTCTCTCGTCATCATCAACGAAGCAAATAATGAAGCATGACAAGGAGAATAGCAGGAAAACAACCATTTCACTCACTCCTGAAATTAGGGTTCTTCTTCACCAATCCATTTGTCAATTCCTTGAAAACAATGGCTTCTCTAAAACTCTCAAGAAGTTCCGTCGCGAGGCAGATATAGAGGTTCGTTGCTTGAACTTATCGTAAATTTTGTTACTGTCTGATAAATTTCTTTGCTTTGCTACTTTTCTTGTTATCTTTGTGTTTTCTTTGGATTGTTGCCGTTCTTGTTATCTTTGTGCCGTGTGTGTGTTTTTCTTTTCTTTTGGATGGCAAAACTGTAACATGGACGGGAAAGAAAAGGTTCCAGTTTCCTGCTTTTCATACTTGTTTGTGTTTCGTAGGGTAGTACAGCTGGAAAGAAACAATTTGCTTTTTTCTTGGGTCTTGGACCGGCCGGTACCACATTCCAAAATGTTGGGCAAATCCATACCAAGTGGTAAAATGCCTTTCCAAACCATTCCTAAATGTTGGATTTATATATCCAACATTTTTTCAGTAGGACCTTAATGTCTTTGGAATGTTGAAAGTGGCACCCTAGTGTCATTATCCCATTGGGTCTTGGACGGGCCGGTACCACATTCTAAAATGTTGGACAAATCAATACCAAGCGGAAAATATGCCTTTTCAAACCATTCCAAAATGTTGGACACATATGTCCAACATTTTGGCAATAGGACCTTAATGTCTTTGGAAAGTTGAAAGTGACACCCTAGTGCCATTATCCCTTTTTTCTTTTGTACTTGTCACTCAAGTTGAAGGCAGTGGGCAGGAGTTGTTGGCGATCTCAAGTTCGTGTTGGAGGAACTAAACCGAGTCCAACTGCCTCAATTGAAAAATGGTAGTCTTGAAATTTGTCAATGTTGTTGCTGGGACCAGATGATTATGAAGCCGTTAAAATGAGTTGTAAACTTTGACCCAAACTTGAGTTTTGTTTCAAGTTCTGGCTGATGTGAAATCCCCATTTCCAATGTCTCCTGTTAGCGCTCTTCACTTGTGAGTAATTCAAAGATTCCCTTCACTCCCTCAATTTCCCTCATTACAGATCTCTCTTGTAGGTGCTTCAATCTTGGAGCTTGATTTATGCAATCTTGTTGTCCAAATATCCCCTCACCCCCACAATTTCCCTCCATCGACTTTTCCAAGGTCTCACTGGTGAGCATGATTTGGGGCTTCAATATTTACTAAGCATAATCAATGACATGGTCGTATTACAAAGAACAATCAAAGGTGAAGATGTCACTCTTCTTCACTTAAGGGATTCTGCTAGAGTTTCCTCACCTAACAAATTACCTTAGTTTCTAAGGGGCTGGATTCTGCTATTTCAGTTTTCAACGTTTTTGGACTGAATGTGAGTGTCGAAGTGTCATGTCATATCTTGAAGTGTCTTGAGTAACGGTGTCTCCCTGGATTGTATGGAAACCCATGGAACAAAGCATTTTTCTACCTATTTTAGCCAATCTTCCACTAATGAACAAATATTACCAAAGAGGTAAGGATTGAGGCAGATCCAATAGCCAAGACTACGATTACAACGCGATGTGTGCTATGATTCATCGTTGCACATATAGCTGCCATAAATGCTCATAGAGCAACACCACATGCTATTTGGAAAAAAAAAGATAATGCCATTTATCAGTCTGATTGACTCAGTAACTTCTCCTGTTAACAAGCACATGATGGAGAGTAACACCAAAAAGGAAATATATAATGCACATGAATCTAGGATCACAAATGTCTGGAATGCTCGTGTATTCACAAGAGTTGGATACCCATTTGTACTATCAAATCCTCTAGGGACACTATACGCGGTAGCAAATGTAAAGGTGGCTAGCATTATTGAAATAACCGATAGAGCACTGAAATGGGATCTCAGTGTAGCTTCAGAAACGTCATTCATGATTGACTTTGAAGACTTTGGTCGTACCAGCATTCTTATCTGCTTACAAGTTAAGCGGTCACGGTTTGAAAAAAAAAAACAAAAAAACATAGCCATTTATATGTGATTGGCTAGATAAATTGTAAGGATCAAAAAAGGAAGCAAACTAGTTCAGCAAGTGTTTAGGACTTTGGTGGTAGAACCATTCTACATGTCCTCCATGTGGGCAATATGCAAGAGGAAACATTCTTTCAGAGTTTGACTATAGGGGCGCATATGGCCACTGTGTAAGATTATGACGGGAACACCCCACTGCACCTAGCTATTAAGGGAAGACAGTTCTTTAAAGTTTGTGTTCTTGCATGTAACGCCCCGGAACCCTTGGGGCCGGAAGTGCCACCAACATCAACTTTCCAGATTGTGGATTGAGAGTCCAACACTTCTCATTCCAGTGCGCTTTAGCCTCATTTATGCACCTTGAGGAAATTCTAGGAGGTCACCCATCCCAAGTCTACTCCCAGCCAAGCATGCTTAAATGTGGAGTTTTCAAATGATGAGCTCCCTAAAAGGAAGGTGCACCTTGTTGGTATAGGTAGTACCATCAAGTCTTTTAAGCTGAAACTCATCACATCTTGGGGTATTACATAATACACCCCCAATCAAAGAACGCAACGTCCTCGTTGCGACATCAATCGTTTCATCAAGCCCCAGAATCTCTCGGCCATTGGCCCAGCACGCGATCGCAGGGTTTTCTGATACCATCTGTAACACCCCGGACCCCTCGTGGGCCCGGAAGTGTCACCAACATAAGCTTTCCATATTGTGGACTGAGTGCGCTTTGGCCTCACTTATGCACCGCCCTGGGAAACTTCCCAGAAGTCACCCATCCCAAGTCTACTCTCAGCCAATCACGCTTAAATGTGGAGTTTTCAAATGATGAGCTCCCTAAAAGGAAGGTGCACCTTGTTGATATAGGTAGTACCATCATGTCTTTTAAGCTGAACCTCATCACATCTTGGCGTATTACATCGCAGGCATAAAACGCACCTGGGATGCTGTATTGATTATTGAACACTGAGGATAACAATGGTGCGTCACTATTTGATCTGATTAGATCACAAGGTGAAGCCCCTTTGATGGTATGCCTCCATCACACATTGAGCACTGGTTTGCTTCCTTTTTTTGATACTTACAATTTATCTAGCCAATGACATATAAATGGCTATGTTTTTTTTTTTATATTATTTTTTTTTCAAATCGTGACCGCTTATCTTGTAAGCAGATAAGAATGCTGGTACGACCAAAGTCTTCAAAGTCAAATATTAATGATGATTCTGAAGCGACATTGTGATCTCATTTCAACGCTCTATTAGTTATGTCAATAATGCTAGCCACCTTTACATTTGCTGCCGCGTATAGTGTCCCCAGAGGATTTGATAGTATAATTGGGTTTCAACTCTTGTGAATACGCGAGCATTCCAAGCATTTTGATCCTAGATTCATGTGCATCATGTATCTCTTTTCTGGTGTTGCTCCCAATCACGTGCGTGGTGACAGGAGGAGTTACAGATTCAATCAGATTGATAAATGACATTTATCTTTTTTTCTTTTCCAAATAGCATGTGTTGCAGCTCTAGGAGCATTTATGGAGACTATACGTGCGACAATGAACCGCACGGCACATTGGGTTGTAATCATAGTCTTGGCTATCGGATGTGCCTCAAAATTTATCTCTTTGGTAATATTTGCTCATTACTAGAAGATTGGCGTCTTATCCTAAATTAGGAAGGATTGATGATGTTGACAAGTTTCTGGGAAGGAAGGGTTTATGTGTGGAAATCTCTACGCTATCTTGTTCTTCAATAGTCTAGGATGTATAGGATCACAAGGTGATTTCAAAGTTTCAAAATCAGCTTTAACATTTCTCTTTGATGTATGTTTATATTTATGCACTTATTTTTTTAATAATTCTTGTGGATAACAAGCCCGTATAGTAAAATTAGCACGACATATCATATGTTTTGCATTCTTATTCTGTTCTCATACTAGAACAACCTGCATACCAGGTAACCTTGATCTTGACAAAGAAGTTTTAGCCAATCATATTAGCTAGCTAATCTTGTAAATACCTTGTAAATTTAGCAAGGCAATATGATTCGATGCTAAGGACTCTTACTTAGCACCTTACGGTGTATGGTAAAAGGTTGAAGAGAGATCATTTTGTCAATTTAGTTGACTTTGGTCAGGGATATGAATTTGATGGTTTAGAGGGTGCAAATGGAATCAGTGATTTAGGAAAGTCTCCTTCGTGGAATGGAAAGATATTGTGCCATAGTGTTCTTGCTATGAGTTGAAGGGTTATCGACCATAATTTTTGCTATCTGCTTATGAAAGATTAGATTATACTTCTACACTATGTATTCTTTTCTTATCTTTTGTTCTCTTAAACCAAACTGTTTGTGTTGCTTACAAATATTTGAAAGGAAGAAATATAAATTGAAACTTGGTAATGTAAGAAGTACGTGATGCTCAGTCACACTATATGAAACCTTATAGTCATGTTGCTTGTCCCCTTCTAAATGAAACATTACTAGTGTCTTGCTAATTAGTTGCAATTGCAAATCTTGAGGTGGTTAGGAGTTAGGACTCATCAAGTTTACAAACCTGATAGAAAACACTAGAATGACGGGAACTTGTTCCAATTTGGGAGCTTCATGGTTTCACATAACCATGGATCAAGCAACCACAGTGTTTCGATATCTTTGTTAATTCTTGTATGTTTACTTGCTTATGACCTTTCTGTGAATTATCTGGTTTTTCTTGGTATATTAAAGCATAACATTGACTGAAATATAGCATGTTTTAGTAAGAACTTAGGCTACACGGAAGACGAATGGCATTGTCTTTTATTTTGATGGTTCCACACAAGATTTCAAGTTGCTTCTTAAACCGTTCTATAATATTACTGAGTGCCTGTCACGAGGTTCTTTCCTACGATAGAGCAAGGGAAGGATGCTCAATGTTGCGACCTTACTTAACATAAGACCCTTTGATCCGAAAGGCATTGGCTGGCTCCTAGTTCCCAAGAAATTAGGGACAATATAGTGATATAGTTGATTTAGTCCATCATAATACAAAGCTAAAACCAATAGTAACATTCAGTCCTGTTGCAAATGGACAGAAAGTCATTTAAATTTAAGGTTGCTTCAGTTTAACTGTAGTAGATATGTATTATTAGCTTGCTCTTCTTAAGATGAACCCTTTTTTGTGCTTTTGTGCTATCAGAAAAACCCCTTGTAGGAATGCATAATACAAAATGCACAACAATACGCATGACTGTCCTAAGCAACGCTTGATATATTCTTTTCCATTCATTTTCTTTTTCTATGATTCTGTATGCACTATCCTTTTGAGTGATCAAAAGTCCTAACTGAAAAATTGTTCTTGCCTTTTGCAGAAGGACAGTTGGAAGAGTTGTTTACTCACTCTGGAAGAAATTTGTTGCAAGTATTTAGAGACTTGGTAGGTGGATTGACATTATTTTGTTGATGTTCTTTGTTTGGCCTAACAGTTGGAGGTGGTGTATGAGGTCTTAGCCTTGTGGTCAAGATTAAGGCCCTTCCAGAGTCGAAATCTCGGGGTTTCATATCCCGTCTATATGAATTACCCGGAGACTCATAAAGCATGCTCGATATCAAGGATGCTATCATAACTTGGTATTTCCACTTATGATTTGATGTTCCTAGTTTCTTCGATTATGGACTTTGATTTGGTTGTAAACGCTATAGGAGTAGTAGTCACTGGTCAGGCGTCACGGTTGGCATTGTTTACTGTGGTCTATGGCCATTAAGGTTTCTAGTATTATTTGTGAGACTCGTGAATACTTATCGAGAATGATTAGATTGGATTCTGCTAATCCCATCTGAAATGCTTTCTTGTCCCTTATTTATATTCCCCTTTTTTCTCATTAATTTAATTGTGTCAGCAGTCTCGTTCTAATTCTGTTTGCGCATCTGATTCTTGTAGTAATGAACCCCATGCTTCTGAAAATGCCGTCAAACAGCAATGTACTAAGGAAAAAGATGGCGGTGTTAATCATACTACATCTATAGAGACTGTTGAAAGAAAAAGCGAACATGAAGGTGAGGATGGGAAGTCGGAGGCAATAATAGAAAATCATTCTGTTGATGCTCTTAATGAAAAATCCAAGAAGAAAAAGAAAAGCAAGAGTGCTAATGGTTCCTCTGAACAAGTTACTGAAGACGTTCTCTCAAAAGCCTCGGGAAACCCTGGAGAGGATACTTTGAGTGTGCGAAGTGAGCCTGTGAAAAAAACCAAGGACAAGAAACCTAAGGTTGATTCTGAGCCTTTGAATGAGGAGTTGCAAGAAAAACCGGCTCAAAAGAAGGAGAAGTCTAAAAGTAAGAGAAAGGAAGTCGATAATCCAAATATTAACAATTCATCTATGGAGACTACAGATTTCCAGACTCCAAAAGATGAGGGTGGTGAAGAGAAAAAAGGCTCAAAGAAAAGAAAGAAGTCCTCGCCCGAGGAAAATGGAACAGACCTTGTTGAAAAAGAAGCATTTGATAATTCCAAACGCAGGAAAATTGAAAATTCAGATGAAACTAATGGAACTGTCCAATCCACAGAAGCACCAAATAGAGTTCTGGAAAAAGATGCAGGGGAGAAGTCTCAAAAGCAGGACAAAGTAAAGCAACTTAATGGTTCAGCTGAGGTATGCCTTCTCAGTATAATTCTTGCTTTTGTCAGTCTTCTCTCGATGTGATTCATTTTTTTTTTTAACCTCTTAATTTTTTAACAATTGATGCAAATTTGAGCTGTGAACTTGCCACCTGAAAACCCAGTTGTAAATGCTCACATTCTGCTCTATAACATTAGTTGTAGCTGGATGAGCGAGATGGCTTATTCCAGAATAGGGTAATTATCCATGGTACCCATGTGTTTTTTCAAAATTATATTTTTCACACTGAACTTTTTAATTTAGCCATGGTACCCCTAAGACAGTCAATTTGTAGCCCATATACCCTTTTGTTGAACTACCAATAAAGATTGATATTAAATACTGACATAGCAAACTTATTTGGCACCCTTGATTTTTTCGCCTAAGGGGTTGGGGGTTAAGGTGTGTTGGGAAATATTTTTTTAGATTTTTCAGTTTTTCTAATTCTTTTTTTTTTTGTTTTTTTTTTGGTAATTTAGATTTCTAATTTTGTAAAAAATTCAAAAAAATTCTAAAAGCTTAGAAAAAAAAATTGAAAATTTGTCAAAGGGTGCTATAGCCTATAAGGGGTACTTTGATTGGTTAGAGAACAGACGGTGCCAAATAAGCTTATCAAATCAGTATTTAATGGTGATTCATAATGGTATTTAGGAAAAGGGTGTATGGGCTACAAATACCCCTAGATAAACTAAAAAGTTCATTGTAAAAAAATATAGTTTTGGAAAATCACAGGGTTAACATGGACAATTACCCTCCAGATATTATTACAGAGGACCATATAACTAACTGCCGACTGCCTGGTATTGGAATATGATTTTAACTGGAAAGCATATGCTTACCTTTGCTTCCCCTATGTGTTAAGTACTCTCCCTTCAGACCACGAGGAAGACATTTCCAATTTTCTGCCTCGCCTTCACCAGAATAAATCTGTTTGTAAAACAAACTAGAGGGAGTAATAGTTGGTTAATTTCGTACAAGAACTATACCAAACATTTAGTGATGTTATTGCCCATTTCCTAGATGAACTAACCCTAAACTGCACTAAATTTTGGGCGCCGTCAACAAAAATCCGTAATACATAGTGACTCTTACTCGTGTGAATTGGCCGCATGCGTGACAAGACACTGGCAATGGCCACATTTTCTTTCCATCTTTCATCCAGATTACTTTAAAACGAGTCAAGTTTTCTCTGTGTGATTCTTCTTCAGAGTGTGGAAACACAAACTCTTCCTCAGTCAAATTTTATCCACGTATAACTCTTCGTCTGTCAATTATATCCATCTATAACCACATTCTGCCTTCATTCCTTAATCACCTTGTCCTAGTCAATACATTAACTTCTTCTTCAGAGTGCTTAGTTAGGTAGAATGGTTTTCCTTATCGAGTCAATTTATTTGGAAGCTTCATAATCATGGTGTAAAACTCTCACTTTAATGGCAATTAGGGTCTGAACTCTGATGTGTGCAATGTCACTGGTGTGTAGATCATCTCCTTGTTCACTTGGATATTTTTAGCATCATGTTCAGTATAGCTCCTAGTATTTCATTATCAGTAAAGCTTTCACGTTAGAGATAAAGAGTAGACCCGCCGAGCTTTATTGATCGCTGTACAATAAAAGGCAACAAGTATGTCATTGATGCCTCATTTGGTTTGAGGTAATAAAAGTTGGGGAATTGGTAATGAAAATTATATGTAATTTTATTATTGTAACAAAGTAGGTGTTCATGGGAATTAAAAAACTTGTTTCCTTCTATTCTCGTTACCGCTCATTCCCACCTCTCAAAGGGTAATGATTCATTATCATATCCTGTTTATGTTACATGATTCCCTACGATAAGGTCCTTAACTGAATAGAAATTTTTGTCACTATTCTCCAAATTTGAGTACAAATTTCCATTCCGTTTCTTTATTATGTTACCATGTACCAGTACTGAGCGGTGAAGGTATTGTCCAGATTATCTTCTGTTGGGACAGTAAATGCTTTTTGGTTCTTGAATTGAACTCGACCAGTGCAATTTTCGTGTGAGAGATGGAAATATGCACTAATATTCTCGTTTGGTTTTGAGTCCTAAATGGTGGGAATGGTAGTGCAGTTTTTGTGTAATTTTGTCACAAAGTACGCCACATGGTTATGAAATAGGTGTTCAAGGCAGTCAAAGTATTTGTTTTCTTCGTCTAGTTTCATTACCACTCATACCCACCTCTTAAATGGTAATGGTTCATTACCACATTCTAGCATGTTAACATGATTCCTTATCCAAGGATCCTCGATTTGAGTACAAATATTGATCATCATTCTCCCAACGTAAGAACCAATTGCAATTACTATTCTCCTCTATCTTCTTACCTTGTACCAAACGAGGCATAAATGGATTTGGTTGTAATGATTGAGGCCGTTGAGAGTCCATAGTTTCAAACTGGCTTTACAAGATGTTTGGTTGGATTCCAAAATATATAACTGTTGTCTTCTCCTGTGGGTGTTAAATTGAAGTGTCTGTTGATTCTTGAACTTGAGAAAATCCTCGTTTCTTTTCTCCTGTCTGGGTTATTCCTACGGAAATAAGATTTTAGTGATGATTTTTTTCCAGTGTTTCTTTTTGCTTGTGGAGGTCAAGATGTAGTTGGTTGTTTCTTGTAGATAATTTATTTTTATTTTTGAGACGGAAAGTTTTATGTAATGTTTGATTCAATACATGGAATGAGAGGGAGTGGGATGTATCAATCCCATCCTAACCTCATGAAATTCTGTACGCGGGTTTAAAACTGAAAATTGATGGTTAGTAACTGCTTTGTTTTTTTGCAGCCAACGAGTGCGAATGCATTCCGCAGGGTGAAACCAGATGAGGTGGTATTTGCCGACGACAAGCTTCAAGATAATTCCTACTGGGCTAAGGTCTCGTGATTCTGTCTGCTTTTTCTCTTGTTGTTGTTGTGAAAGGGGATTCCCTGTATTCGTTTTGACACCTTCCTTATATATATTGTCTACAGGACGGTGCGGAGTCTGGCTATGGCGCAAAAGCCCAGGAAGTTTTGGGGCAAGTTAGAGGAAGGTAGATTTCCTGGCTGTTTATCTT
>ONZE01025246.1:0-10483 GCA_900322265.1 Macarthuria australis
TTAAAAATAACTAACTAGGCCCACTACAATACTTAATTGAAAATAATACTTAATGAAAATGACAATAACTAATTAGACGGCTAATGGAGGATGGCCACTATCATCATGGGATTGCATTAGTCAGACGGTTTGCTCAAGTGGAGATGGAGGCAGTTACTTGCGATATTCAAGGAATGTGGAAGTTGTGGAGGACCCGAGCAGAACAATCAGTGAACCACTCACACGGGCAACGGATTCGTATCGGGTTGGAACCTTTAAGAATGGGCATTGTGAGCTGGGTTTTAGGACCCGAAGTTGCTAGGCCTAGGTGGACCGTATCACTTTCATTTACTTTTCTTAAACGTATGATAAATCATATTTCCAAGTACTATTATACAAAAGAATTTAACATCATAAAATAAGCGTTATTTTTTTGAGGGGACATCATAAATAAGTGTTAAGAAATATCTAAATAATACTGTATTAAAAATATATTCCATAATTATATTTTTTTAAATGTACTTATCATCATAGGTAGTACATATATTGTATTAATATCATATATGGCATCAATACATGAATTGTAGCAATATTATTTATGTACTTTTACATTGAGACATACTTGTACATTAAGTATGTTTTATATTTTTAAGCATCTATTATTTGAGTCCGATTTTATATGTTTTTTAAAATTTTAAACTCTTTTAATTGCACAATAACTAAATGGTAACATTTAAATAAAAAGGGGAAACAATTAAGAAAAAAAATACAAAAAAACTTAGGCACTGGGAATTGGACGCCATGCACGTTTTTTTTTATATTCTTTAATTTTTAGACTCTCTTAATTGTACAATAACTAAATGGACAAAGTTCAAATAGAAAGAAAAAATACCTATAAACTAAGGCACTGAGAATCAAACCATAGACACCAAGAGCTTTTAGACTTTATCCCTCAAAAAATAAGAAGAGCTTTTAGACTTTATTATAATTTTTAAATTCCTTTAATTGCACAATAACTAAGTGGACAAAATTCAAATAAAAGGGAAACAATTAAGGAAAAAATACCTACAAACTAACACTTCATGGGAATCAAACCCCAGAACCCTACACCTTCAACACTTATTGCTCCGCCAAAACCCACCAGGCCAACGGTAAGAATGATTACCTAAAGGCAAACTATAATATTTTTAAACGTTATCAGCTATTTTTTTTTATTTTGCAGAGTTTTGGCTATTTTTCTTTCTTTTTCTTTAAAATTAAAGGGGGGACAGGTGCCCCCTCTTGCCTCTTAATAGATCCGCCCCTGGTCATGGCTGCAGTGGTCATGTTGGGGAAAGGAGAGGAGGAGGTAAGGGATGGAGATAGAAGGGAAAGAAGGGAAAGAAGAGTAAGGGGAAAAAAGAAAAAAAAAAAAGAAAATACATGTGGATATTTGAAACAAAAGTTGTCATTTTTAAGTAGTCGTGTGGATGCATGTGAATTGTGCAAATTGTGGTTTTTTATAAATCTATTTTAATAGTGGGTTCCGGCCACTTTAAACCGTTATTATATGCCGGAATGTTGAGCTGTCAGCCACATATAAGTTGATCCTCTATAGCTTAATATTCCCGCGTGTAATAGCGTGGTTTAGGGTGACTGGAAGCAACTACTATAGAATTGCAAAATAACGACAAGTTAAAAATAGATTTGTGAAATTTCAAACTTGAGAAAAGATTTATAACTTTTAAATAACCTCGGAAAAAATTAATTATATTAGTGGAATCGAAGGGGTCCGATAAAAATCAGTCGGATAAGATACGAATACCCGATGGGAAAAAGTCCAAGAAAAACTCCCTCCCGACACGCGAATATGATGCCCCCCCAAAAAGGGTGAAAAGGGGCGCACATTACGATTCTCACTACTCCAGTCTCAGAGAATAAAGCCGCTTAGCTTGTGGAGGAACCAGTGAAAGAGACGACAAAGATAGCAGCGAGAGAGAGAGAGAGAGAGAGAGAGAGAGAGAGAGAGAGAGATGGAAAAACCGAACAAGAAGCGCATTTTGCTCTTCCATTGCGTCGAAGCCGAAGATCTTGCTCGTAAAGTGGCTTCTCAATCTGACCTTATCAACCTTCAATCCATCAATTGGAGGTTTCTCTCTCTCACTCTCTCTTTCTTTCTCTCTCTACAGTTGAGTCGGATTTCGTTATTGAGCTGAAATTGTTTCAAAATTTACTTGTGTCCATTAAAGTTTCTTCCTTCGTCTAGGTCTGTGCAAGCGGAATTGTGTAATTTTAAGGTTTTATGCGCCATTCGTAGGTTTTGTTCTTATGCCGCATCAATTTGAGCCTGTCTTTGTATGAAATGAACATGTTATTCTCTCTCTACAATTGAGTCGGATTTCGTTATTGAGCTGAAATTGTTTCAAATCTACTTGTGTCCATTAAATTTTGTTCCTTCATTTTGGTCTGAGCAAGCGAAATTGTGTAATTTGAAGGTTTTATGCGCCACTTATAGGTTTTGTTCTTATGCCGCGTCAATTTGAGCCTGTCTTTGTATGAAATGAGCATGTTATTTGATTTTACTCAAAACTAGGTTCTGAGGATTCTCTTCTCTGTAAAATTATGGAAGTGGAATTGTGGCTTTTTTGTTGTTGTTGTTGTTGAAAATGCTTCAAAAGATGTGGAACATAGAAGGAATTCTGGTGTACAAAGAGGCTCATATGCTCTTGAGACATGGGCATATGCTCAACTTTGGAAGGTTCAAGGTTCAATTGATGTCCAGAAAATGAAATAGAATTTTCTGGTTGCTGAGCATATGCGCAGCTCCCTGTGCTGCGCGACGCGTATTTTTCTCTTGGACTTTAATTCGTTTTGTGAGTGGGTTAAGTAGGTAGATTCGCCACTTTCGTTTGCTTGATTTCCAAGTTCTAGAGTCCTATCAATAGGTGTTCTTAGCTTTCTTTGGAATTAGGATTACAAAAACTTCGGGGCTTTAATGAAAGCCATGATAATCCTCTTAATTATCACCTCCTCCCACATTTCCGAATTTTTTTTCTGCCTTTTCCCCCCTCCCAAATGACTTTAATGATAGCAGTGTTTGAATAGGTGTGTGGATTTCTGATTTTCTATAATATGGCATAAAGCATTTTGAAGAGTGCCTTATGAAAATGGACATCATTTTTTCTGATTTGGAAGAATTGACCATGTGTCAGGAGCTTCGACGATGGATTTCCAAACCTTTTCATAAATAACGCACAGGATATAAGAGGGCAACATGTTGCCTTCTTGGCTTCTTTCAGCTCGCCGGCAGTCATATTTGAACAGCTCTCTGTCATATTTGCACTTCCGCGGCTGTTTGTCGCATCATTCACATTGGTCTTACCATTCTTTCCCACCGGCTCCTTTGAGCGAATGGAAGAGGAAGGAGATGTTGCCACAGCTTTTACAATGGCAAGGATATTATCCAACATTCCGATATCAAGGGGCGGCCCGACTAGTTTGGTTATATACGACATACATGCTTTACAGGTGAGTTCCAAATCAATGAGAAGCTGATTTTGGTTTATTTTAGGATTGTCAGTTATAAAAAGTTATTCTTTTGCATTTTGACATTTTCATGTCCGACTTCCATAGAAGATAATTATTATCTGACCGTCTTTGCTGAGAATGAGAGTCTAATGAGCAAATTGGGAGACCTATAGGTGCTTTGCTTTCTAAGTTTATGTTGCTTACAATTTTTTGATGAGTGATAATGTTGGTGAAGTATGTAGTCAAGAGTTATTTGTTGTGTTGACACTCAGATAACATTAAGATATTTGGAACATCTATTATGAAGATCTTTGGAACGGCTATTATCTAACTTTTTGAAAATATTGTGATTAGTTTACTATCGAAAGGTTGGGGTTGGGCTATCAGTTACGGATTCTAGAAGTACTACTTGCATATCCACCTATATAATTAATCTATTCCCAAGTTGTGAAAAATTTACAAATCTATTATGAAGTTTCAAATTTTGCAAATTTATTCTGAAGTTGTTTTTTTTCTTCTTTTGTAAATCTATTGCAATGGTGCTTTTCTAGTCCCTGAAACAACTTTTGCTCACCGAAAAGCTGATGTGGTGGGCAGTATTGCTTACATGGCAATGGTTTTTGAGTTTTAAACATTTTTTAAAATATTTCCACTTCACACTTCATCTCACCCACATTCTTACTTTTATTTTTAATCGCTTTTTCTATTCCCCTTCATCTCTCCCATACATCCTCAACCCATTCAATTTGCGGCAGCCCCCACGGCCACCACCACACCACCACCACCACCGGTTGGTGAGGACCGCAAAAGTTCCGTTGACACTGGCCAAACCCACCTGTTCCTCCTCGTTTCCCCAAAGCCTTCATATGGGAGTACCAAGTACACTTATAGAGTTATAGTGATATGTAGTGATAATGGACCGTCAAATACGCACGCACTCTTAGAGTTCAATAACAGCCACACGCTGTCCTCCTCTCCTCTATTTTTATTTTTATTTTTTTTTATTACCGCCTCTCCTCTACTATCCCGTACATATATAAATACCCAACCCTTCCATTGAGCAACTATAAAATTACACTATTATGACTGCTCTCATAGAGAGAACACAGAAGCTTTCCTAATTCCTGCCTGCCAGAGATTTCAGAAAAAAGCTTGCCATTGAATATGGAATCTAGGTAATATGGGACTCTTTTTATAGTCTATTGAGTAGTTGTCCTCATTCATGTAATAATAAGCACCGAACTTTTGTAAAGATTAAAAAGAAAACTTTGTGATCATCAAGAACTAATTTACCATCCTGTTATATTGCAACGATCTGTCAAATCAGGCGGAAGTCACTCAACCATTAGAAATGGATCTTCAAAAAAACGAGGCACTCCAAGAGGTTGTTTAATTTTTCTTTTTCTTTTTTAATATACTTAATACAAACCATGATTTTGATAAATCCAAGGAATTTTGGGCGTTTGTACAAAACACATATCAAAATTAAAGTTCCATGAATTTCATGTTTGGGTTAAGGTTTAATTTTCTGTTTGAGTTTAGTGTTTCAGGGTTTATGTTAAAATAATTAGATTTGTTGATTTAAAGAGAAAGAAAATGATGAAATTGTGAAGCGGATGATCCTTGGGCTCCCAGTGGGCTTGGGCCACTATTGGTTTTATTTTTCTTTTGGTTTTCTTGGAAAAAAAGGTTAAAATCCCCAAAAGAAGAAAAGGTAAATGCAAATAATAACTCATCGTGCTTTTTCCACAAACCCAAACAGAGCCCAGCCGTCGCTCCATGGTAAACTCATATAGAGCTTAACTCTGAGTTGGGAAGAACTTGATTGTGAATTATGCCCCTCTATTTAACGATCCAATTCTGCCCCGATTGGGATTACATCAAAATTATAGCATTGATTTTTTCATTATTTACAATCCGACGTCTATGATTCCACTGATGAAGAAGCGAAAAGACAACACATATAAAAAGCTTAGATAAGGTAAGGCTTGGTAATTGCTGGGTTTTATGGTTTAAACCAATAAAATTGAACTAATTATTTCTCATACTAATAAACTTTTTTTATTTTTGTTTGATTTTACTTTGGCTAATTAGTTAGTACAACAGTGCATAAAAGAGGAGGCCCGCGGCCCCGCGCTAATGGGCGGGATGAGGAACAAGTATTACATACAAAAATGTTTCCTTTTGGTTCTTATCATCTTGGGGTAAGTATTTATGATGTTTTTCTCTCCTATTTTGCCCTTTAAACATCCTCTTATCCAACAGTTCCGGCTGTAAGTAGGGAGATTAGATGACAAGGTTGGAAGTGGGCCATAGTGTTAGAGATAAACTTCTAGCTTTGTAAGGTTTATTCATCAAGTCATGTGAGGATGATAATATAGCTGCTGATAATGTTGTTATATGTCTCCCTTTAAAAAGGATGATGTGATTTTTCTCGAGGCAATTCAATTAATAAAAAGTTTGTCCTATTTCTCTCATATGGGAAGAAAAAAGAAAATAAGAAGTTTGTCCACACAAAGCTATTAATACTGTTCCTGCCAAGGGCGAGTGAGCATGAAATGGGAAACCATAATGCTCACCACCCACATAGTAATAAAAATAATTAATATTCTTATTTTCTTTTTTCTTCCCCTATGAGAGAAATAGGACAACTTTTTATTAATTGAATTGCCTCGAGAAAAATCACATTATCCTTTTTAAAGGGAGACATATAACAACATCATCAGCAGCTATATTATGATCCTCACATGACTTGATGAATAAACCTTACTAGTTTATGTCTAACACTATGGTCCACTTCCAACCTTGTCATCTAATCTCCCTACTTACAGCCGGAGTTGTGTTGGATAATAGGATGATTAAAGAGAAAAATAGGAGAGAAAAACATCATAAATACTTACCCCAAGATGATAAGAACCAAAAGGAAACATTTTTGCATGTAATACTTGTTCCTCATCCCGCCCATTAGCGCGGGCCTCCTCTTTTATGCACTGTTGTACTAACTAATTAGCAAAGTAAAATCAAACAAAAATAAAAAAAGTTTATTAGTGTGAGAAATAATGAGCTTAATTTTATTGGTTTAAACCATAAAACCTAGAAATTACCAAGCCTTACCTTATCTAAGCTTTTTATATGTGTTGCCTTTCGCTTCTTCATCAGTGGAATCATAGACGTTGGATTGTAACAGGAACTTTTCCTGGTTACATTGAAAATATCAATGCTATAATTTTGATATAATTCCAATGGGGGCAGAATTGGGTCGTTAAATAGACGCATAATTCAAGTTCTCCCCAGCTCAGAGCTAAGCTCTATGTGAGTAGACCATGGAGCGGTGGCCGGGCTCTGTTTGGGGCTTGGGGAAAAGGCACAATGAGTTATTATTTGCCCGGGCCCACTGGGTCCCCAAGGACCATCCGCTTCACAATTCCATTGTTTTCTCTCTTTAAATCAATAAATTTTATTATTTTAACATAAACCCTAAACTCAAACACAAAATTAAACCCAAACATGAAATTCATGGAACTTTAATTTTGATATGTGATTGTTACAGACACCCGAAATCCCAAAATTCCTTGGATTTATATCAAATTCATGGATTCTATTAAGTATACTGAAAAAGAAAGAGAAAAATTAAACAACCTCTTGGAATGCCTCGTTTCTTTGAAGATCCAATTCTAATAGTTGAGTGACTTCACCTGATTTGACAGATTGTTGTAATCAGTTGATTATCACGAAGTTTTCTTTAAAATTTTTACAAAAATTACGGTACTAATTATTGCATGAATGAGGAAAACTACTCAATAGTTTATAAAAAGAGTCCAATATTACCTAGAAGCCATCTTCAATGGCAAGCCTTTTTTGAAATCTTTGGCAGGTAGGAATTAGGAAAGCTTGTGTCCTGTATGACTGCCGTCATTACCGTTGCTCAATGGAAGGGTTGGGTATTTATATATGGACGAGATAGTAGAGGAGAGGCTGTAATTATTAATAAAAAAAAAAAATAGAGTAGAGGAGGACAGCGTGTGGCCGTTATTTGAACTCTAATGCGTACTTGACGGTCACTACATATCACTATAACTCTGTAAGTGTACTTGGTACTCCCATATGAAGTCTTTGGGGAGACGAGGAGGAGCCAGTGGGTTTGGCCGGTGTTAGCGGTCTTTTGGGGTCCTCACCGACTACTGGTGGTGGTGGTGTGGTGGCCATGGGGGCTGCCGGAAGTTGAATGGGTTGCGGATGTGTGGGGGAGATGAGGGGAATTAGGGAAAAAACAATTAAAAATAAAAGTAAGAATGTGAGCGGGATGAGGTGTAAAGTGGAAATGTTTAAAACTTAAAATCCACTGCCATGTAAGCAATACCGCCCACCATATCAACTTTTCGGTGAGCAAAAGTTGTTTCTAGGGACCAGAAAACCACTATTAGAATAGATTTTCAAATATACAACAACTTCAGAATAGATTTGAAACTTTAAAGTAGATTTGCGAATTTTCGACAACTTGGGAATAGATTAATTATATAGGCGCTTGTATATCAGTGTAATTCTATGGGAAATTGATTTTAGAAAGATGGTATTACCAAACTTTTGATGCTTATGTGCTCTGACGCTCACTAGTTGATACCCACCTTTGAGTTTTCCCTATAAACAGAAAGGTAGTTAGCATAACTTATTCTCATTTGCCAGTAGCTACCGAGCAACACATAAATTCCTATGTTTGCAGTGTTCCATCCATCTCCATTTTAGTTCTCTGACTTATTTTTTCAGTGAATCTCTTTCTGTATTATTGTTCTTATTCTCTTAAGATCACATCCCCACGGTCCTTTACAACATTGTCCACAACCATACATGATTTGCAACCTTTGACCTCTTAAGGGTTTCAATGTGAAACAAAAAACCTCTCAAGGATAGCCTCTGCACTCATTACGACTAGACGTTTTTCTGTGTAGCATTCTATTATGCACGCTTTGACGCATGGGGAGGAGGGGGGTTCCTGAGTTGTTTAGTGGAGACAGATTCTTATTCAAAGGTGTGTTTGTTTATTTGATGGTGATTCTTTATTTGATAAAAGCATTAAGCCTCACTAACCCACTGTTTGGAAAATTTGAGAGTAGAGAAAGCAAGGCGAGAGCAAAGGCCGTTTATCTTGTTAAGTTGGAAGGAATAGTGTTTACCCACCTTTTCCCTCCATGTTACTATTGTCAATATTCCCAGTGTTGGAAGATTTGAGAATGAAATTAGATGGGCTGAGTTGACAAAATTGAGTCGAAAATAATAATTTATAGGTCTTTTATAGAAGAGGACAGTACTTGTCGATTGACAAATTCCCATTGATGATTTCCAAAATTTTATGCTGGACAATAAATACTGATTATTTTTTATATTGCGTAATTCTGTGTCCTTATCCAACAATGGTAAGGAGATTGTGTAATTTATTCTCTTCTCTCCTCTTCTATCCCTGCCCCACATGGAGAACTTAGACTTGAAAGATTTGGTATTTTGAGGCTCTGAACTTCTATACTTTCTCTTTCTCTCTCTAGTGAGAAGATGATGAAGTGAGACATTTGATTGAGTCCATATTCCAATGTAATCTAAACCAGAAAAATTGTTCTCTAGTGAGAAAACCATTAATGACTATTGAGAAAGGTCTATATAGGTTTCTTTTTGCATATAATAGTAAATTTATTTGCTAGATGCAAGGATGAAGTATGTTACAAGCTTTTAGATGTGTGTTGGGTGCTATGTAAGATGATTTCGGGCCTTCAGTTGACGTTTTATAACATTGAGTTTGACTTGCTTGTTTCATGTATTTGAGATTTATTTTATGAAATTTTGCAGGAAAGATTTTATTTTGGTGATCATGTTCTGCCTTGTTTTGAAACTGGAATCCCCCTGTTGAAGCAACGTCTTCATCAACTCCCTGATGCTGATAAGGTTTATCTTTTTTTTTTTTCCTTCTCCCTCATAAAAAAAAGAAATTATTATTTGAAAATGTTCTTGTCCTTGATGGTCTTTTGTTTCACGATATTGTCACAGATAGTAGTTGCTTTTCCAGATGATGGAGCATGGAAGCGATTCCACAAACAGCTGGATAATTTTCCTATGGTTTGTTCATTTATTTCTAGGATTAATGTATTTGGTTTGTGGAATTTGCCCTTATATTATAAGCTTATAACTGTTCTTTCCATTATCTCCTTATATATCTTCTAGCAATTAAATTATTTATGTTTTTAAACACCAGGTTGTTTGTGCAAAGGTTCGTGAAGGTGATAAAAGGATAGTCAGAATTAAGGAGGGTAACCCTGCTGGCTTTCATGTTGTTATTGTTGATGATTTGGTACAATCTGGTGGTACTCTTATTGAATGCCAGGTATATTTACTTCCCCAAGCATTCCTGCTTTGTGTTCTAGAATAATTTGGACTTCTTTTGATTTTTTATTTTTTTTTTGATTTTTGATTTTTAATATTAAGTGGGTAAGGAGGGATCTGGGCCTACCCTATTGGACGGGCCCAACTCAGAGTTGAAGCAAATGGGAAGTGGTCATACTCCCTGGAAATACCACCGAAGCCGCTGACATAGTGGTTTGGTTGATCCGTATAAGTCATGTGCTGCTGCGCATGTTGTCTCGGGTTCGAATCCGGGGTAGTGCATTATTTCTCACTTGTGGAAGTAGTGTGCAAGGCTCACTGGTAGTTGCCTCGTCCCCTGGCTATAACTCTGGGGTTCCACCTGAAATAGGTTTGATCAGGAAACCCTCCCTCCTTACCTGTTAAAAGAAATAATTAAAATTGTTGGAAATGAGCTTTGAACCCATAACCTCAAGGCTTTAGGTGGGGAAGTTTTACCAACTCAACCATCCTCATTGGCTCTTCGACTTCTTTTCACATATTTACCACTTTCTTGTTTTGCTAATTGCATTTATTTTTCATATATTTATTATATCGTGATCAATGTATGAGGAGGAGGGAGTGAAGAGAAGTAGGGGGCGACCAAGACTTA
>ONZE01025257.1:0-10758 GCA_900322265.1 Macarthuria australis
AAACTTTTAACATCTAAAAGATCAGTGACTAAAACTGCTATGAATCCTAAAACATCGACGATTGAAGCTTCATATGTTTCCCACTGGTTTACTGGATAAGCGGCGTTTATAGCGTTTTAGAACAGAAGCCAGATTTTCTTTGCCTTTAGGGAAAGCCACATCTCCAGCTGCAGTGCCCGACCGACCTTTCCGACATGAAATTGCCATCTCAACATCCTTAATTATGTCTAAAATTATTGTAGCCGTTGTTATTGTCCCCCTGGCCGGTCTTGCTGTCGGAGGCAACATACCATTTGAAACAGGTGGAGTCGATCTCATTTGGTATGACACTGGTATTTGAAGGCAAAAGCACGGGGACATTGGCGTCCGAGGTTTGAAAAATGCCAAATCAATTATTCCCTGCATAAGAGAAATATTACTCCAAGTTCACAGTAGGGGTACCTTAAGTTCATTGTGGGATAGACACAATCTATTTGGCGGGATTCTGATGGCTACTAAGTTGTTTCCAGTGCCACGTAAATAGGGGAGACACAACTTTTTGCGTGACCAAAACTGACTGGTGAATGGATTTGTAAAATCCAATAGAAGTACAGAATTTTATTGTCATTTTCAAAAGTTCATAATAGAACCGTAAAGATCCCGAATAGTACGACATGTTATCATTATATCAGTGCTTCCATATTGAGTTCAACCGTTCAGAAAGATTGAAACAGGCTTCACATCACACGCCAAGTAACAAATGTATAAAAGGCAATACGGGACAACTGACAAACAGCTGAAAGGGAAAGGAAAGATTTCAAGTTATCTATTAAGCGTAGTCTGAGTCTCTAGATAGTAGCCAAAGACACAAAGTTGTAGAAGAATTTCTTCTAACCACTAGTTTTAAACTCATAAATTCCAGTCTCTCAACACTTCAAATATTGGTCAATCCCCTGGAATCCATAAAGGTAAGCACGATCTAGAATCGTGATTGCCAAGTCATAAGAACGACCCAATTGAATCCCGTTTTGAAGCGAGTTCTTGGGAGGTCCTGATGTACGCAGTTTTAACCCTATTGGCTATTCCAATAGGCCCACAGGGCAAAAAATTGTCAAAGACATGCAAATCACACTAAGCATTTATCTTGAATTGTAAATTGACAAGTCATTTTTATTAACAGAAACCTACTTTCATGAACAACACAAATTAACCCAACACATACGGTAGATTATCCTAGGGTTGAGAAAGGCTAAATATAGATGAGTTACCTGAAGGCGATTTAGAACGTAAGTGTACTTCCCCCAGAGCTCTGGCCGACTTTCCATGAGTGAAAGCTCCAGGATCCGATGGATACACCACACACCAAAGCTTACAACCAAATCAACTTTCCAAACACAGCCCTCTCCACAGTGAGGAAATGTAGAAACCAAATTTGCAAAGATTGCCTCATCGCCCTTTGCAAAAGCCCCAGGCTTCCTATCAGAATACGAATACCGAGACTCACCAAAGTCACCTGCTTGTTTTAAATCTCGAGACTCGATTTCATACAAGAATCTCTCTCTTGCAGCTACCTGATCGATGAGGTCTTCATCGACCCCATCATTTGACCTAAATAACCATTCGGAACCTTCTAGTTTTAGGAGCTTTAAAATGCAATGTCTCAAAGCTTGCAGCAACTTGCTCTCTATCTCTGCAAGTGAAGGCGGCTCTTGAGCCACCATACTAGTCCTGTTTCCGGGTCTAGTATTGCTAGTCTTATTAGCCACACCAAACTGTTCGAAAGGCTGTCTAGACCAAAGAGAACCCATATTAGAATCCCGATATACCCTTGAAGGAGAAAGCTCATCAAAGGCCAGTGGCGCCACAGCCCGTGATGCCGCATTTGGATACGGTGACTGTGAATAAGTTTTCTGACCTATAGACGGTCCAAAATCCATAGAGGTTTTATTTATGTCCCACCCCATACTCCTATCAGATAAATACATATTTCGGAGAGGAACAGAGAGTCCAGAAACATCTGGCAAGCTATGATATTTCTTGGTATTATTTTGGGTGGTTGTATTCTCAGTATGTCCGGCAGAGGAAAGATCATAACAAGGTTTATCAGACTGGAGGACGGTATTTCTTTGTACAGCGAGGTTTTGAATGTTAGATGGCTGAATGGGATTAAACCCGTTTGAAGATTTCTGCCCTAAAGCAAACGCAAGAGACTCTCTGTAGTTGTTCGGGACCAAGGATGGGGATTTTTGAGACACTGATTCTAACTGACTATTCACATAATCAGATCTATCCTTAGCCATCCGATTAAGGTAAGATGATAATTGATAACCATGTATGGTTGCCGGTTGATATTCCAAGCCAACAGAAGATGGTGGAAGGCGTAAACTCTGGTATCTCCTCTCACTAGCCTCAAAAGTTCGGCGACTAGGACTTTGCAAATATGCGTTCAATAATTGCATCTGGTTGGACGATAATGAATTCGATCCTCTTTGAACTCTATATGCTGACTCTATACTATTTTGCAACTTTTGCTGATTTTGTTCGTCATATAAACCTATGTTCATCGGATTATCAGATACTCTGCCTCCCAAAGACTGGAATTGCATTGCAAACTCCTTTCCAATAGAATCCGCCTTCGTTAGAGATTGGGAAGGCTTAGAGTTAGAGTCCGTACCAAGCAAAAGATCTAATTTCTTAGATTTTGCGTCCTGGGTAATTTGGCCGTGGAAATCATACAACTGTCCCCAAAATTCATCAAGGGCTGCAGCCAACTGACGCCTTGCGGCCCGGCCCAACCCAGACAGTCTAGAAAGACTACCAGGACCTGGCCCACCTTCATCACTTTTTCCACTAAGACTTCTAAATGACCCTGGGCCGTCTGGGGTAGCAGGGGAACTAATTCCAAGCACATCTTTAGATGACTCATCAGGCTCCCATGTATCTCCATCATCCTTCTCAATTTGCGAGTCACCCTCAATTCTTAGGGTTTTCTCAACTGGGTCGTTCGGTTCAGGTTTCATAGGGTTAGAAGCCAAAGATTGAATATCAGAAGTGCCACTTACCACATTAGACGAGCAAGCAGTGTCCAATTTTTCTTCAGTGGAAGTCACACAAGACTCCTGAGCAGTGTCCATGATATTGTCGGGCAAATTAATATCATAATTTCTAGTTGTTATGTCTGGAAGATTTTCTTGCTTATTAAGAGGTTCATCTTCATGAAATATAGTTTT
Organism: Macarthuria australis; assembly: GCA_900322265.1. NCBI lineage: Eukaryota > Viridiplantae > Streptophyta > Magnoliopsida > Caryophyllales > Macarthuriaceae > Macarthuria > Macarthuria australis. The sequence continues at coordinate 3,210 of ONZE01025257.1, forward strand.
AACAAATTGATTTCCCTCCTTAGCAATATATGATTCATTTACGACTTCCTGAGATTCCCAGTTCCATGGTTGAGTCTCCAATCTAGCACTTGCAGATTTCAAAGGGGTGGCAGCCAACCAAATCATGAAACTTAGTGAAACGCAAGCAGTTACAAGGAGAAGAACATAAGCAATACATGAAGTGTTCCCCATATTCCAACGAAGATTAACCACCCAATCACTCTCCCCAAATATCATCTCCACCAGAAATACAATCTCCAACCCAAGAATTCCCATGAATGTTAGAAGTGCCGCGAACTCGAGAATAGGAGATATTTTGTTGGGACCCATAATAGGCCGAGATGATGCTATTCGGAAAAGCGGGATCACAGAAGACGGAAGCAAAAGAGCCATCATGACCTGGGTGCATATTAGCATATGGTACATCCCTTCGGCTCCTGAGTGCCACAAACAATACAAGGCAGGCACCACGGCGAAAATTCTAACAGTAGCACGATGAAGCCACTCGGGAAGATCCATGTTAAAGAAGTCATGTAAAATTGTCTCTCCACCTTCTGGACAAAATTCCCCGCTTAATGCTGTAATTTGATTGGCCAAAAACAAAATCACGAAAGAAGCAAAAGGTACAATAGGATTCCTGTATGCCTGCATTGATTACAGAGGAGGGATTATATTAATTTATGTTCAAAATTGAGCGAGGCGTGAAATCATTAGTGACAAAGGTAACCTGATCTAGTAGAGACATTGCGTCCTGAAAGGTAAGCAAACCAAGGCCAGTGCTGTGAAATAGATTGGCTGCTGAATTCATCATCACATAATTCACCAGGAAAATGCCACTGGCAATGGCGAGGGTGACGATAAAATTATCATGAGACCACACACCCTTTGAGACACTGGCGGGTCCTTGATACCGCTGTTACAAAACAAAAGACATTGTCGACAGCAAATCAGCACTTAAGATGATGGAAGAGATGCATACATGTAGATAGGAATACACAAAATGATTTAGGAAAGTAATTCAATGTTGGCTTTTGTCATTGTAAACTTTCAAGTATAGGACATTGCACTGGTAGCCCTGTGGTTTTTAATGTTTACAGACAGTTTACTGAAAGAACCCCGAAATGTTATGATTTCCTACGATAACCATAGTTTTCATCCAACCATTAAATGTGAAGTTTCTGATTAGTCCTTCCTCCCCCTGTGCCACATCACCCCTCTCCTTCTCCTTCTCCTTCTCCTTCTAACTTCTGTAGTCAAAGTTTCACCATTGATGAGATTTTAGTTGAACTTCCCCCTTCAGACTTCAACAACAAATCAACAAATACCAAAAACTTCACAAAAAGAAAAGAAAAGAGACACAATAAATTTGTTCATTTTCTCCGGGTAAATTAGGGCCATTTCTCTCTTTTTGTGGGTGAGAGATTCAGGGGAAGAAAACTAAAGATAGAGAGATAATAGAGATAGAGAGGATGAGTGAAATAATAATTCTCATAACCATCTTCAATTACTGAAAAGTGCCCTCATCTCAATAACTCCTCACTAGTCACTACCCTCATTGTCGCTCACCTTCCTCGTCATCATCTTCAGCAGCTTCACCTTTCCTGTACATATTCACAGTCTCCAGCCATCATGGCCAAACAAAACCCAAAAACCTTCTTAAGCATGAATCACCAATCAGACCCCAATTTTGTCGTGTGTCCCCGAGTAGGAGTGGGCTATGGACTTAAAGAGGTAGATGTCTATTTTCTGCTCTGAACCAAACACATATTTTTGATGCCATTTTGCCCCATATGAAACCTGAAAATTTGATCCTTTTGGTGAATTTGAGCAAATAAACTGTGGGTATATAAGGAATTTGGTTGGGTAAACAGAGCTTGACTTTACTAAGAGGCAAACATCAAAAGTTGATCTTTGATTATGAAACAGAACAAAACTGTGGAGAATAATGAAAAGTGATGGAAACTTTGGGATTAGCAGTAATAATTCACTTTGCTGCTAATGATGAAGATTTGTTTCAAAGCCTCGAAACTGTAAGTGTATGAAGAAGAACCAGTGCCGGACAATTTCCACTGGAGCAGTGCCAGGAAGAAGATAAATAAAGGGAAGAAAATGGAGATCTGGATTTATGTCTTGTACTTTGGTTGTTTGTGATGCTCTACTGTCTGGTCTTTTTATTTTTACTTCTATGCTTAATTTTTTTTTGAATTCCTGTTGGTCTCTACAATTCACAGGAAGATGAACCAGTAAAAGATGACCAGATAAATCACACAGGTTAGGGGAGGAGTGGGGAGGACGCCATGTGGCACTTTCCTACTGGATTTAGTTTTTAAAGTTTTACTTATTTCTTGATTTAGATTTCTTTTAGAAAGGGGTATTATTGTCATTACAACAACAACAACCACCCAAGGGGGTTAATTGTATGCAGCCTTTTCCCCGTGTAAACAGAGAGACTGAAGAGTTAACAGCCATGTCAAGGTTAACTAACAGTAGACTTCACAAGGGTTATATCAAAAACAAAAATCAAACTTCATGGTTACCACAGGCATTCCTAATGTGTGAACTGAAGTGTTAACCCATACAACTTCACTTCATTTATTACTTTAGCTCCTTAGCATAATATGGATGGTTTTCTTACCTCATGGATATACATTTTAGAGCTTAACGAATGAGTATTAGGAATGCTACTAACTAAGGGATACTACAATCAGAAATGTAACTCAGTGATGCTGTCGTAGTAAATAAAAAGGAGATCCAGAGTATAATTTTAATTTTTTTTTTAAAAAAAAAAACTTAAGTTATTAATATATAGGTCATTTTAATGTCCTCTAGAGTCGAGAGAAATCCCGGTCTTCACACCCTAAACTTCTCAGGCTACAAGAAAATTTTCAAAGAAACTAGGTAATGCTACCAAATATCATGACAAAGTCTTCTACAGATCAGAAGGACAACAGTGAACAAACAAAGTTGGTGTTCTCTTCATCACATAAATTGAGGGATGACAAACAATGGTCATGCACGACATGAATATCATTTCTCATTCGAATCTGATTAGCATGTATATAAGAGCTTTAACTGCTGAGCTTAAAGTACAAATCAAACTTTTCTAAAGTGAGAGTCCCCAGAACGCCACCAATCATAAGTTAATGTTTGATAAAACAATATAAGACTTGATGCCTCCCGTCTAATGAAAATGTAACCTCTGTGACAGAAATTCAACCACATACAAACACACACACACACACACCAAATTAGCAGAAAAGTAGATAGGATGAACAAAAGGGCAATACTTCTGACCTGAACGATGGAAGAATGGAGGTAAAAATTGTATGGCATGACATTCGCTCCCAAAAGACTCATCAATGCAAAAGCACTCTCACCGCTCAATCTCGATATCAAACGATTGGAAGAAACCGGAAACTCGGGTAGACTGATTAGCATTCCGAGCACATAGCAAACAAATGTTAGTCCTGCCATGCATAATACTACAAATTTCACGTTGGAGCTCTCCTGGAAGAAAGAAAGATAGCCAAGACAAAAACGTCACTCGGAAAATGACTACGATTTTTCGCGTCCGGATAAAAAGAGAGAATTACGAGTGCAAAAAGCTCACCAGCAGCGTGGAGAGAAGCGGATATACCACAATGTTCAGGGCAGTCAAAAGAACACAAGTGAACAAATCCACCCCAAAGATCATATTGAGTCCATGTGCAATGCCAAGAATCTAGTTGTATACAACACAATGGTAAGATGCACGAAAAATGACGAACAAGGATCATGTTACATGGATTAGTTTTAAACAGAGGAAGGAAGGTTAAAATTACCATGGTTAGATCTAAAGAAATCGCCGAAAGTTCAGCTTGAACCCCCAGAAAAATACATGTGAGTTTGTCATACTCTTCCTTGCAAATCTTTTGGCATCATGGAAGAAAGAACATAGTGTGCAAGTGAGAAATCCAAACAAGTAATATTCAAAATTGCCACACACAATTAGAAACACCAAACACATACTCATTTCATCTTCATCTTCATCTTTCCTTTTTTCAAATTATACAGAAAGCAACTTAATCATTCCATCCTATAAACGTAATAAAATCCTAGAATCTCAAATTTCAATGATCAGTAAAATCCTATAAACGCAATAAACTCCTTGCAAATCTTTTGGCATCATGGAAGAAAGAACATAGTGTGCAAGTGAGAAATCCAAACAAGTAATATTCAAAATTGCCACACACAATTAGAAACACCAGGCATAACCATTTCATCTTCATCTTTCTTCTTTTTCAAATTATACAGAAAGCAACTTAATCATTCCATCCTATAAACGCAATAAAATCCTAGAATCTCAAATTTCAACGATCAGTAAAATCCTATAAACGCAATAAACTCCTTGCAAATCTTTTGGCATCATGGAAGAAAGAACATAGTGTGCAAGTGAGAAATCCAAACAAGTAATATTCAAAATTACCACACACAATTAAAAACACCAGGCATAACCATTTCATCTTCATCTTCCCTTTTTTTCAAATTATACAGAAAGCAACTTAATCATTCCGTCCTATAAACGTAACAAAATCCTAGAATCTCAAATTTCAATGATCAGTAAAGGAAGAATAAAAGAAGTATAACACCAGAAACTAATTAGAAATCAAATCTTTTACTTCACTGAAAGAGAAAAATGGATACCTGAGCCAAATTTCTTTTTTTTCAAATTATACAGAAAGCAACTTAATCATTCCATCCTATAAACGCAATAAAATCCTAGAATCTCAAATTTCAATGATCAGTAAAGGAAGAATAAAAGAAATCTAACACCAGAAACTAATTAGAATCAAATCTTTTACTTCACTGAAAGAGAAAAGTATACCTGAGACAAATTTCTTCCAGTGATCATAGCAATACGAGCAGAAAAATAGTGACATAAAATAGCCACGAAATTAAAAACAAGTAAAAAAGGAACCAGATCGACACCAAATCGAGCGCCACTGTCAATACAAGCAGACCACTTGCCAGGATCAATATATCCAATCGACATCAGAACCATAGGAGCCATAACTGGAAGAAGACTACGGCCATGATTAACGGAAGCCATAGCTATAGATTTAGCATTTGAACTCTCGAACTCCATTAATTTCAGTCTGAGTTTCTCAAATTTGATACTCGGAAAAATCTACTTGAGCTCTGCAACTACTAATCACTAAAACCTAGAAACACTCACTAAAATTGTTCATCTCAACAAAAATCACATCGCTACTATCCTCAACACGAATCTCGATCTTCTTCAATGGTCAACCCATTTCTTTGAGCACTTTACTTGCGGTAAAGATGAGTTAAAAAGGGATTTTATGTTCCCTGAAAGAGGGAGAAAAGAGGAAGAAAGAGAAAACTCTATCTCTTTTAGTTTTTAGAGAGAGAGAAAGTGTTGAAAATAATAAATAGAAAGGGGGAGAAAATTCGGCAAAATAACGATTCTTATGGTTATAAAGTGCTTATTTAAGGACACTTCAATGTTAGGCAATTATCTTAATCTCACGTCACTTCGTGACACAGCCTAGATATTTGTTGGTTACGTCAAAAAAAAAAAATTTAAATGATCAAAATTGTGATTCTAAACCATTACATGATATTTAAAATTTTGTTTGTTATTCTTTATTTTCGGATGTTTACCTATGTGCAAAAATACTACTTCCATTACGGTTTGTGTTGTGATACTGTTGAATTTAATTGCCAATTTTGATCAAAGAAAAGCTAAAATTATAAAAGGACAAATAAGGTGGTCCATGGTTCAAAAAAAAGGGGTGGTCCATGGTCAAAATTTTCTTGAATTTATTTTCCATGATATAATGTTTACTGTTATTTTCAATTTTTCCTTCTTATTGATATTCATATGTTTTAATATAAAAAAGTTTTTATGATTTTTTTAACTAGAAATATTTCCAAAAGGTTATGAGCTTTGTTGTTTTTGAAAAGATATTGGTATGAAACAATTACCAGTAAGATAGTTCTCTGAATTTTGAACCATTTCTTAAGTAGAGAATATTTTTTTAAAGAAAAACAACCCCATGTTCCAATTTTAAGATCTTTGCATACTATTTATTTTTAGAAATTCATTTTTTGGATCATTAAGGTTATTCAAGTGTATCCTGAAAAGTGAACTAAGTGTACTTTCTACCAAATTTACTAACTTACAAATTTGAATAATTTAATGAGTTAAGCATTGAATGCCAAAACTAGTATTGGAAGATGTTTTTTTTAAGTATATTTTGGAGTGGTCTACATTACTGGCAATAGAGAACTGCATACGTGGATGAATAATGGATCATTAGACGACCCTTGCATTTATGGAAAATAAACTCAAAACGGAATTATTTTTGGTACCATTCTCAGCAATTTTATCCTTCCAAAAGCATATTAGGTTTTACATACTAACTGCCGACTAGCCATGTCTAATGTGGAAAATTTAATGAAAACTGCAGAAACTCACATGTATATATAGTTTCAAGCATGAAGGTACTTATCGTCATTTCCTAAAACATATTTTAGCGTCCATTTCATTGTATAAGATAAATGAGTAGATGAATTAACCAAAGCAGCAAATAAATTAGGGATAAGGACTTATATACCATTTTTTTGTTTTTATTCTATATTTACTACTTATCTTTTTGTGAAAGAATAAGATGGGGTAACAACTACTGTCTTTTTGTTTATAAAAGACAGTAAGTTAATACCTATATGAAATAAGAACTTAAATAGTACCAATTGGTCCAATTCAGTACTGAAAGAAATATTTAATTTTATCCATAAAAATAAAAACAAAAATGTAAATTTGCTAATACCATAGGTCTTTGTTTAAAGTTGATTTTAGTCTCTACGCAAAGTTGATTTCGAATTGGGTTCCGAGAGGCTCGTTTAGGGCCCATTCCCGGCTATACTTGGCGTAGCATCTGGGATGCAAAGTCACTTCTTTTGGATGGTCTTAAGTGGCGTGTTGGGGATGGATCTAGCATAAACGTTTGGTCTGACTGCTTTCTGCCGGGTAATACTTCTTCGAGAGTCCTTTCTCCTCCTCCAGGTTTTCATCCGCACAAGCGGGTTTGTGAGCTCTTGCACCCGGTACCGGGTGGATGGAAGGAGGAGTTGATTCGTGATCTTCTCCCTGCGACGGAGGCCGAGTCAGTTTTAAGCATCCCAATTAGCTATAGAAGACCCGCAGCTCTTTATTTTGGTGGCCTAGTAAAAATGGTGTCTACTCTGTTAGCTCGGGCTACAAATTGGGGTTGCTTGGACCGAATGGACGCGGTCATCTTATCTGTTCAGATGATGATATTGTGTTTTGGAAGAGATTATGGAACTTGTCTATTCCCCTGAAATTGAAACATTTTATATGGAGGGCAACCTCGAGAGTACTTGCCACAAATGAGATTCTCTTTCGTAGACATATCCGCACCTCTGGGATTTGCTCCATTTGCAATGATGTTGAAGAGTCGATTATGCATGTGATTTTTGATTGTACCCATGCTCAAAATCTGTGGGCCGGAAGCGAATTTATTGG